>JANTFA010137323.1:0-12735 GCA_026413405.1 Phytosciara flavipes
CACGTGTAGTAGGGAATTGCACATTTTTATGATTCATTTCGATTTATCGTTGCGAAGTAATGGTGTGCGACAAAACAATTGACTTCGATTTTTTGTTCTGGTAAGCCATGCGTCCAGCGAATGATATATGTTTTAAGGCAATCCGGAAGGTTTTGACGTTACAGAACTAGATAATTGGACGGTTTAGGCATCATTAAATGGAACACCAATACACGTCTCGCACTAGTGCGAGAAAAAATCCTTTCTTTCTTGCACGTTATCGAGCTTTTCTCGCACGTGCCATTATCTGCAATAAATCGTCAAAATATTTTGAATAAAACTCTTGCCGAAACACCCGACACCAACTGCATTTTGGTTATAAAGCAACGACTATTGTCATTCGGCTACAGAAGCGTACAATTACTTTGAAGCGTACAATTACTTGGTTGATGTTTTGCATGGGAAAGGTGTAGTTATGGTTTGTATTTCAAAAAATGTTGTTTCTACCAAGGTGGATATGCCTGTATTTTCTCGTACAAGATGTTTTGACATCCTCAGCTTCGCCTCGGAACGACAATCGACCACTGGAGCCAGAAAATAACTTCTTCCAAGGTATATTGATAAAAGAATAACTATTTTCTCGAATAAACTCGAATACGAAACGAACAAAAACTGTAAATTCCGCTTGGAATACTATGTTGAGTTCCAAGCAACTCAATCGATAGAGCGCTGAGCTCAACGTACGAGTCTTGAGTTCGATTCCTTGAATAAATTTATCCATGCAAGTGTGATTAGATACTGTAATGAGTCGTGAAAACAATTGTAAATCATAGCGAGATCTTGTGTATCAATGCTACGACAGAAATGTAGTTCAACATCGATTTATTGTGCCATCTATGGAATCACATAGTTATCACACTGATGGCTACCAGATTTCAAGTTGTCTTTGACATAACGATCGATTGCTCCGCTCCACTCCGCACTACTTAATGGTTCTGCAATGTGAAGCGCAGAAATGTTACCTGTCACTTGATTTTGTTTATGGTGAATCTTTTTACACTCACCACTGCACAGTTTGGTTGACAGGAGCTGTTCTTCCACCAATTTTTACTGAAGTATCCTACGCACATTATCGGCGCAATTTTTTTTCATCCGATTCGTTGGACTGTGTTCACTTTTAAATGTCATTTGTATTGCGCAGATCGCAAAGTAGAATTTTGAAATGAAATGGCAATGAGACTTTAGTTTGAGAGTAGTTCGGATTCCACTTTAATTAGTAGGTCAAATTAGAAATAGGGGCAAGTATACAACAGGTCCAACCCAGAAAAATCTAATTGGCTCGGAATATAATTTTTTATTTGTATATGAGAAGAACGTTTACGCAATGAGTTAGGCTATGAGACATTTACTCATTAATCTTCTACACTGTAAAATCTGCGGATGCTGACCACCTTTGGAAGTTGACCACATCAAACCACCAGTAGTCAATGCGAGGGACGATGAACTTTCTTGGACTAAATAGACCAAATCTACTAAATCGCATGGAATTAAATGGCACTTGCCTCGCTCTGAGATGCCCAGCTTAAATTTTCTTTATTTAATTGACATGAAACCTTACAGTTTAGACTCGCTTAAGCCCACTCAGATCTATTTCTTTTTTAGTATTTCGTCGCAAGAAGTCGTCACGCCTCGGGTCAATGAACCCACCTGCATAAACTCACCACTTTCCTCAGTTCCAACGAAACAAAAACATTTTGTGCAGCAAATTCTTTCCTTTAATTAACTCCAAAACGCTTGAAAGCTGCTTTGTAAAACAGAATCTGTTTAGTCGACCACCTGTGTCCCTAGTCCCTTTGGTCAAATTAAGCGATTTTCTTTCGGAAAATTTAACTTTGAAAAGGAGTGGACAGAACTGCGCCCTGGCTATTCATGGACGATAATACAACCGATTGAAATCTAAATCCCCTAAATCAATTTTTACAGTTGGTTGTCCTTTTGAACACTTTTCGTGTGCTCTCGAGATGCCAATATAGATAACGAAATTTCGTCGTTCTTTTTTGTTGATAAACGCAATTACCAATGGAACGACCTTCGGCTGTTTTTTTTTTGTTTATTTATTTGTTTGGTTTGGAAATCATTAACATTTCACGGTCAATGAAAGCACTTCGAATTGATGATAATAAAATCATTCTCAACACTTTTTTTTGATAATGCCATCGCATGTCTGTGTATAGTGTTTCAATTTGATATTTAAAAGATAAGACGATGGTCTTTGTGTCTCTCCTTTGTTGCAATCCCATTCAGTTGGGAATAATGTTAAAGTGATCTATCAGTGTCTGGTCTCTGGGGTATTGTTTGTGATAATGGGATACATTGGTCCCCCAAGAGATAATTGGAATTATTTTTCTCCTCAGAACAATTCTCATTTCAATTTAATCTAACCAACACTGGTACCGTGTCCGCCCACTAAATTCTTTTTGCTTTTTTGTGATAATTCGATGATAATACTATCAATCGCCGCATATTTTTATGCTTTGCCCGTCATGTCTCACATTACAAAATATTTCATTAAAAAGTCGAAACATTTTTTTGTTCGTTTTATCGCCTGTGTGTGTCGATGTGTGTCTGTGAATAAGTATGTCGTTCGGCGAATGGTTTTTTAATAAAAAATTCAATTAAGAATCAATTTATTTCTGTACTTTTGATAACGAGACCCCAAGATGAAAATCACAAACGTACTACACTACTGCCTGTGTAATTGTACACACAGACACGCTGCTGAGCTCTCTTGCTATACATTTTGGATCATAATTTCTTACAACAAGAACTCCGAATCGAATCAAGTTCGCTGTATATTTAGACGAAAAAATGATCAAGTTATATTTCATGTTCAGATTTATTTATATTTAAAGTGAATAATTGAATGATAACGAGCTTAAGGAAACATATTGCAGAGTGTACGTGGATTTTCGTAGACACATAATATTCAATGGAATGTTTTTTGTGTCATTTGCAATTCATACGTCACAGAGATCTCGAAAAATTCTCTTCCTGCCTAGTTGTGTATTTTAGAGCATCAGATCCAAGGTTACGAATTGAAATGCAGTTCGAGTTAGGGGCCGTTCATAAATTGCGCAACGCTGAAATTGACAATTTCCCCCACGTCAGGCTGTCACGCAAGATCACTACCCCAACCTTCTCCCTCCGGTTTGTTATGTCACTCTATTGAATTACCAACTTCATGTAGGTCTTCGTTTTTTGAATAGCATTCAATAGTAGAAACCATACTAATCAAATTTTCTCCTGGACCAACCACCACCAAATTACCCTGTGGATGTCGAGTTGTACGAAAAGTTCTGTTTTGGGTATGTAAAAGCTCCGAACCATTTTTTGTACGAAACTTAACTTTGTCAAACCGAACTTAGTTTAAGACTTCTACTTTAAACTGCGTCCATTGTTGGTCACTATTATCGTGTAGTACCACCGTTTTCACCTAATGAACTAGTGAACTGCGATAAATTTATTGAGAAGTCTGAATATATTATGCTACGAAGGTCACTACAGGAAGTCCCCCCATTTTGATGAACCTTTATATTAACAATTCCGCTCATTTAATACAAATAGATGTTTTGACTCCTCGTTACGTAACGCTACTGTCAAGTCAACCCCCATCCCTGTCACAAAATATCAGATCCTTCCCCCCTTCGGCGTTACGTAGTTTATAAACGGCACCTTACTGTTTTTTTCTATACGGCCTCAATCCAATAATGACGATCGGCGACGATCCAGCTTTACATCCTTAATATACAACCTTGGTCGACACTGGAGTGGTATCGCCTTTTTTTTCAAATAAATGGTGTCACACCACTGCTGATGATTTTACACACACAAAAATTCACCAAATCATCACGATCATCATGACGACCGCCACTTTATCATCAAATCTAGTGTGTCAGCCACATCTTACTGGCGATACCTCCCCAATATGACGCAAAGTATGAAAACATTGAAGGTCATTTCAAGTCCGCAAAAATCTTCGGAACCCTAGTTTCGGATGAATTGTAATTTCGAGTCCTCTTTACGTTGCGATTTGGCAACGGGCTATCACTCCCACCTAATTTCACGTTTAGTGATTATTGATAGCCTGACTATCGAAATAGGAATTCTATTTCGGCCTCGGAACGTGTGATTCTAGTGGATTCTAGCGACTGTGAAAAAACAGTTCTCATCGCTCCTTCACAATACAAAACATGCAGAACAGTTCGAACAAACATTTTGTTCCGTTGTATTGAAATCGTTTGAGGAGTCTCGAAATGTCTTGAACATTTTGAATAGCAAAGGAAAATCCCAAAAAAACAAAAAAACTTCTTATCACCTCGAGCTCATGACAAATTAAATTTTACAAAGCATTTCGAGCGTAGTCCAAGTTTGTGATCCGCTGAGCATTTGCGTTACCTTTAGTGTTTATAAACCTTTGTCTGACCAGCTATAGTACATAAAGCTATGATAAAAGCCCAGATAATTTTTCAGTTTCAATCTTGATTTGACTGAATATAATTTGAATAATCAACAAAATATTTAAACCGCACAAAAATGACCCTAAACCGAACCCGATGTTATTTCAGTTTATTAGATGAACTCCATACGGACGAATTCAAAAATTTTGCGTGTTTATGGTCTAATGCTTCAGTTATTTTTCGTTGTAATTAACGAAAGTAGTTCCCGGTAGTAGGTATTGATACCGCACTGAAATGAAATTCATGGGAAATGAAGCAACGATACACACAGACCCGTACTGTGTACAATTATACGAACTTTTTAAGCGAAAGTACAGAATGTAGCTTGCGTAACTGTTATGCGTTCGAAATATGAACTTTACAACAAGGAGAGAAAAAAATGTTGCCACTAATCGGTCAACTTTGTAAATTATAATTTTAAGTTAAATTAAGAAACCCGTTCAGTTGCCGGCAGGGACTTTCAACCGATAAGAAAACTGAAGATATAAAAAGTGGTCCCATAAGAAACTCACTTTGTAACATTAGTTATTTGTGAAACAGAACTGCGAGACGTTAATTTTTCTCAACTTAGTGACGAAAAGTAAAACTTTCGTTAGCTCCATTGAGAACAACGTTGTAGGTAACTCGTTGATTCTTGAGCGCAAGATGTGGTGTGCCCAAAAGATAATTTATCGTTCGGTTGCATAAATAACTATTTCCATGCATGTTTCGAGTGGTAAGGAATGGGGCATTCTTTTGACATTTGATTTTTACAGTTAATAATTGTATTGCGGTTCTTCCCCCTTATTTTCCTCTGCACAAATTCGAATGCACCGCACTTACAATCTTCGCAGTATTTAAACTGACTGACTATGCTCACTTTCAAATGCCATTTGTATAGAGTAAAAGTAAAATTTTGAGTTGAAATGCCAATAAACAAAAATCTCTGCCTTGACCAAATTTCGAACCCTCGACTCCAAAACCAAACACCTCCAATCATTTGGAAAGAGGCCGTTAATCGACCCTAACTGTACGCATAAATCGAGTGAACTTCATTCAATTTTCGTGATTTTTATTTCATTTGAAGGTCAAATGTAGTTCGAATAGAATGGAATTTCGGTACAACAAAATTTAGTAAGGGCTTTCAGACTCAGGCCTGAGTGTTTTTTGGCGAATAACTCAAGGAAATTTCATCCGATTTCCGTGGTTTCTGTTTCATTCTAAAGTTCAAAGAAGTTAGAATTTCATCTCGGTCAAAAAATGGATTCGGGGCCTTGGACTAGACTAGGGCCGCTACTTTACGGTTTTATTAGGCTGTGCTTCGTGCGGGCTATTTAGAATCGTGCTATGCGCGATTCACACAACGGATATGTTTCATACGAATTTTTTGTACAATGTTTGCCGTCACACTAGGGTTGTGTAGGTGCTAGGTGTAGGGTTGGCACTAGATGTGTCACTTGAGTCCAGGTACGACAATACCCATAGTGTGTCTAGAAAACCATTTACCGTAAAACGTTTTTCTAAAACAAAAGCAACGAAAGTTCCTCATTTCGCCACTGAGTTGAGAAATGTCTGGATAATGTGTTGTTTTGAGTAAACATTTGACTGTATGTGTTCGGCTGTGAATTCGGATGTTGATGACCTTGAATTTGAATGCTTCCACTGAAACAAGTCGATCTTTTTGATTAATAGCATTTTTCGTTGATTCTGTAAATTATTGCCCTAATAAAATCACTCACCTCAATTCATCAAAATTTGTTTCCAATCTAACGCGACAGTAAATCCAGTTCCTTAAAAATCATTTCTGTAAGCAACAACAAGCATGCAAATTAGAATGATTCAACAAGCATTTGCCACACTGCACTCTTTAGCTTATCTCATTTATTTAAAACTTCTTTTTTTTTGTTTTATCACCATTGAGAAGTCAGCACCATAAACCGGACACTTGTACATGTTTTATCAGTCTTTATCAATCTTCGAATTTTCTGCGTCTTTTATGTGTCTGTGAATATGTCATTTATTCGCGCATATATTTGAGAAATGTAAATTTATGGATTTTTTGTTCGTTAAAATTTGAAAGAAAAAAAAAATCTTAAAGAGGTCAATACCACCGAGAAAACAAAAAGCGCTAATATAGTATGCATAGAGTCTTGTTGATTCAATGACGGGTTACGACGGTTGTTTGTCAGTAAAGTTGAAGACACACGAGCGACTTTGCGTTGACAGGATCGACGATATGCTGCGTTCTCCATATTGTTTAGCTTGTGGTCCAATATCCGATTACAGTAGAAATCGCAGCACTTTCCGTCGAACTCAGCAACGGAAAATTCGCTCGTGTGTCTTCGGCATAAGGCAGTAAGACGTTAGTGGACGACTCATTCAATAATTCAAAATATTTTTGACAAATTCTTCTGATTTATTTCATAATTCTCATTCATTGGATTTTCTTTTCCATTTCTTTCGTGTTGATTCGTAAAGAAATGATCATTGTTGTCTGTTGTTAAACGTAAACACGCACACTCATAAGATCTACAGATTTTTCGGTAAAACAAAATTTAAGAAAAAAAAGGAACCAAAACCGTTAAACAGTCTAACCGAAAACCAGTTCTCCGATCGCAAAATATATACGCTTCCCCCCCAGACCCCGTACTCTTAAAAACAGTCATCGTTACAAATTCTTCTTCATTTTAGTTGATTATCTCACATTTTTTCACGGCGTCTTAATTGTGTTTTTTCCACAATTTTTGTGTTACGAATTCGTTCAAAAGAAATTTTAAATTATTCATACGAAAACAACGCACGAATATTCTAAACAAATACGCATTGACAGTAGGTATGTACCGTCTGTGTATATGTTGTGATGTAATCGATTCATATCGTATTATACCCATCAGCGGATTATCTTGGTGTATCGTTTTTAATTTTGTTATTTTTGTTGATTCGAATTTGTTTTTAAAGATAGCGACTCATCATTTTCACGTTAATGGCGCTGGTACAACGAACGACCAATATTTGTATATCTGTTGTGCCAGATGAAACGGATATGTGCTCTGTTCACAATTCCGCTTTGATGAGTAGGGTAATAGCATAGCACTGCTACTAGCAAGAACATTCGTATTTGAAATGTCAAAAAGACCCATAATTTTCAGACGTATGTGCGTGAATATGACTCTTGTCTCTACGAAGGATTGTATAGGCGTTCCAATGTTGTGTCCATGTTCATTTATCGGAGGATGTTGATTAACGTTTCGGTTACTACGTTTACGGCAAAGACTTAGATCGAGTATATCTAGTAATGGATCTCGGCGTGCTTCTGGACCCGAAACTCACATCAGTTTGAAAGTCAAGAAATTTTGGGTTTTCCAAAGAGGATATGCGCTGAGTTCAGGAACGTGAAGTGTCTAACGAGCATCTACAACAATGCACATGAGTGAGGTCTATGTTTGATGTGATCTCTGGTATGATTCGCGCTCCTCCATTGATCGCACTACTCAATTCGTATCGCCATATGCCAGAATAAATGTCTTTCGTTCTCCGCCACGTAGGACCAGCAGCTTCAAGGGACTACTCACTGCGACTTTTAGAGAATTTGAGAAGTTTACCGAAGTTTATGATTCAAGTAGCTTCCGCGAGATGTTTCGCCACAGGGTGAGGCTTACGTCACGATGAAGTCGCTTTATCATTTTTGTAATGAATCGTGAACCTGAGTAACCGAAGGAATGTAGTAGACCCGAAGATGAAGGTAAAATGTGCCATCATGGTTCCGCAGTAGAAAGTCGATTAGGCGAAGGTTTTGGCCAAGAAATGTCACTCAGGCTATGTTTGTCAAAATAAATGTGGCAAATCAAATCCACTGCTGAAGAACAGTGCTATGGTAATTGGTAATAGCAAAGTAGCGCTCAGTGGCTGTATACAAATGACGTAACCCCTTAGGGGGTGTCCTAGGGAAATTGACGGTCCTAAATGTGGGTCATATTTGACCCTTATTGCGTGAGGCAGGAGGGAGGAGAGTGAATTTTCAATAGAATGGCGTGACTTCATTTGTGTACGACTCCATTAAAGACTTAAATTCTGTGGATTTCGACACGCAGAGTACGATCAAAAACTTCAATTTGCTCGTACTCTCAAAGAGCATCACTCTCTTTTTCGCTACTCTAGTCGTAAGCTTGTCCCAACGAGGTGAAGCCGAGAAAATATATTTGTGACAAAATGAACTATTCTCAATATGATTTCACCCTTACCCCCGCCACATTTATAAACGTTTAATTTACATTTGTGGTAATCCATGACCTTGTCCCATGGCTAACACACTTTAAACCAAAATAACTCGAAATTCATTAACCTTTTCCTAGAGTATGTTTGGTTCATTTGAAGTCGGATCATTAGTATACCAGACAAGGTTCCATAAAGGTTGCCCTAAGACCCAATTTCGTTCATCACGGGACAGTTTATGGAATTCGCCCATTTGTAGGCGAAAACAAAAAGTCGGCAAACTAGCAATCTGCAGAGCACCTAAATTAATCCAATTACAGTCGTCTAGAGTGTCCCTTTTCCCATATTAATTTGCAACGAATTCATTCAAATGTAAATTATCCTCAGTGAATTTAATTGACAAAGTTATTCGTCATTGATGTATGATGTAGTGTATAGTGTGTGCAGACATAGTTTTACAAACGCAATAATTGAGTGGAACGATTGAGGTCAAGACATAGGGTCACAAAGATGTTATTTTGGAACATTTTCTGTTGTTTTCAATATTGCAGTGAGTATATTATAGGATGACGTATGGGTATTCGTACAGCGTCTTTTTTTCTTCTCTCGAATATATAAACACAAAATTCTTGATCGTTGCCTTCGATCGTTTATTGAGAATGAAACGTTAAGTAAATACAGACGATTCATACTTTTGAATGCGAAGCTAACTGAAGTTGTTGAGTAAATAAACTTTATACTGAACGGAATACATTGTAACGACAGAGGGGTAAACGACTCCCAGAAACGGTGTGACCTGTCTTTGACTTTTCGTGACTTATGGAATAATTGCCGGATCCGTATATGACTTTCACGACTTATCACCGTGACTTACAATGACTTTCGGTGTTCTCGAATTCCTATATACAGCGGGATTCTTTAGGCGGTTTGAAAACTTTCTAGTTGATCACTGAAAAGGTCGTTAGGTCGCTGAGGATTACGAATTCAATCTCATTTTACGAAGGTCTATTTTTCTCGAAGACTTTTTTGTACTTTTTCATGGTTTCATACTGGAGTGACTTCTTAGAGTTTCCTGACTTATCATAAGTTGCGATGACTTTTTATGTGGGTGTGCTCCGACTTCCCGGAGTAGTTTTCCCCTCGGTAATAACGTTTGCTCGATAATATTCATAGAAAAACCCATTTCGATATTTCCGATAAACATAAACTTTTGTATGTTCCACATGCCAGGGCTGGGTCGCGCTATATTTTCTGCGCTAGTTCTTTTCCGGTAAGATTTCAATTATTCAAACATGAATTTCGTGTGACATCCAAAGGGATGATTCAACTAACAGCAGCTTCTAAGACAGTGAGTTGAGAAGAATCTTCTCCGAATCAGAATTATCGACCGTAAACAGAATAGCGCAGAGTTTCTAGTTTTCGCCGCTAATTTGACTGCAGTCATTGCTTCCGGCTTATAGAAGACTTTTATCGAAGCGTCGTCTTCGACGAAAATGTTAGTGAACTTAAAAGCTCCAATTTTGCCTTTGGATGCCATTAGCAATTCCTAGTCGATATATTGAAATTTAACCGAACAAAAGCTAGTGTGACTCAACCCTAATTTTCGGTGCTTTTGATTGCCACACGTTAAATGGTCTTATGATGAGCGTTCTGTACAACTATGACATTGAAATTCACTGTATTTGTTTGCTTTACGATCTGGATAAAGCTCGGAATAGATTGACTACCTTCTGTGAAACAATTATGACCTGAAATTTTGCATCACTTTAGACAATTTTAGAAAAATAAATCTGAACAGACCCCGGTTTTCCAGTTTCGATCAATTTGTTAGGTCATCTATTCTGTACATTTTGTACAAGTATGTCAGGTAACCAGTCATCAGGTTTCAGCTGCAAGTTTCTCATTTTAGGTCATTTCAAAACAGGTTCAGATATTTTCACATGCGACATTCAGATACACCTGACGTGTCCCAGCATGTTGAATATTAACGCCACATGTTACTAACAGAAACACATTTTTCTTTTCCAGATCTAGTCCACTGTACAAATGAACCCAATGTATCGATACCACATTTGGCCAATTTATTGGTCGAACGAACACAGAACGCAAATTGGGTGGTTGTATATAAATCCCTGTTGACAGTACATCACCTATTAGCATATGGAAATGAGGTAAGTGGCTGGGATGGAAAAAAAATTATTCCAAATTATACAAATGGAAAATAGATTTGCGTTGCGAATGAAATGCTCGAAATAAACGAAAGTAACAAAACGACTGTATGGCATTTCCATCGAAAATTCATTTTGGGTTCACAAGACGGCCAGGTGTATAGCAATAAACCGAGGTATTATAATGACTGCATGATATTACGACACGACGACCGACGGTCCGTTTTAGTATGTGAAGTGGAATTTATATAGATGAAAATACAGCTCGACGATGACTGCGAATCAATGTGTTTTCAATGAAGAAGAAACAGCAGAACAGGTGACGTTTACTATGAAGCTTGGGTGTCCTGAGGAAATTTACTTTATACATTGAAGAAAATACGAATGCAGCGTCCCCGGAAGTGAACCAGGATTTTCCTCATGGAAGGCCGTTATGAATTCCTTGAGTCGTTCATTTCGGTCCGTATGCCAGCTTCAAGTTATTGCTTCAGCTATGCAAAAATGAAATATATTTTCCGTTTCATATCATTAGCAACACTGTTCTCCGTTAAGTTTCCGAGAAAACTGTTTGGATGAAACTAATTTGAAAACCATGACTGTAAAAAGCAATTTCGAGTTACAAAACATTTCCTAATTCAGCGATTTAATTTTCACTTACACGAGCGGTTGAATAAATTCCATTAAAATTGAATTGAGTTCAGGTGTAACGAGGATTATAAATTTTTAAATTGCAAATCAGCTTTTCGTTTATCGTGAAATCTCGTCCGTGCACAATTTTTAAATCAATACGCCGAAAAACTGGAAAAGGAGAAAAAAATTGTTTTGTGTTTTCACTCACACCCCACCCATGTCACCCACCAGATCAGGAGACATCCATGAAGATAGTCAACTAGAGAGTGTTCAAACGGCTGAAGTGAAACTGAGAATATAGGGCTAGCATTGACCGCTTTCGGAAAACTCAGACAAATATTCAAGAGCCAAATGAACAAAAGTCTGAAGCGTGTTCGACACTTGTGTCCTTCCAGTACTCTGACACTCTTGCATTAACCGTGGGAAAATCATTTGAAGTTGAAGCTCAAAGAGCAACTGAGAAGAGTAAACTGGGAATTCCGCTCAGAGACGAGATGACAAATCAATGTATTCGACAAACAACAGAAGCCGCTGATGTCACGTGACGTAGCAGACTCTGACTGTAACGTAGAATCGTTAAGATTGCACTTGTCGGGACACATTGCTAAACAGCCTAACGAAAGTGGTTAGGCGAAGGATATACATCATGCAACGGATAAGTAGGGGCTGATGAAGAAAGAGAAAGGAGAGGAGCGTGCTCATAGAAAGAGAATGTAAGCATATCAATAGGTGAGGGAGAGTTACCAGAATGAATGCACTTACAAAACATAAAAGCGTCGGTGTACATTAGAATCACACATTATCGTAGGAACAACATAACATTTCAAAGTAAAAGTCGGGTATAGGTCTTGTATTGGTGTAGCTGTTTAAACATCAATAAAATACACGAGAATCGGTCGAAGAAGTCTACACGCGTTTATAGATATCCACTGAGCAATGCCCTGTTTAGCACCGAAGCTAGCTTTTTCGTCCCTCTATTTGACTTTCGTAATAGTTAGCTTCGGTGCTGTAGGCAGGAGAATTATTCTGAGCAATTTCTATTTTTCATTTGACTTTCATTGTGAACTTGAACGGTTGATTACTTGATGAGTGTCATACAATTGCAACTTGTTAAATATGTCTACCGATCCGAAATGATTAAATTTTCATTTTCAAAATTACAATTTCAACTGAGCAAACATTTACATTCAAATTTTCGTTCATTTCCTTGCAGAGATTTATGCAATATCTAGCGTCAAGTAATTCGACAT
>JANTFA010137334.1:0-12735 GCA_026413405.1 Phytosciara flavipes
TGTGAAACGATTTCATGAAGGAATCACTTCTATAATTTCGGGCTCTTTTTACTTCAACTTTTCGCCCCGTACGAAGTCAGATTTAGGAATCCATCTACTATGAAACGTTTGAAGTTTTCATAGTGTAACCCGCGTGCCTGCATCGAGGTGACCTCCACAACAGTATACAGCCTAGAAAGTTCTACCGCTTTACGGTCATCACTACTAGCATCAAACAAAGAAGGCCCATGGCTGAGCTAAGGCCATTTAAGCGTTTTAAGATGTCTACCGAACCGAAAAACCCACGTTGGAAGTGTAAATATAGCAGCAAATCACAGATACTGACCAACTGTCAGTGAAATCGGGTTAATGAATCGCGAGCTAGAGGCCTTAGAGTGAGGTCAATTGGAATCCTAAGTGTTTTTTGCATATACATCGAGCAAATTTTGATCGATTCTCATGAGTTTTATTTCATTAGGCAAACGGAGCCTGAGATGAATCATGGTTAAAGAAAATGGATTCAGGGCCTTGGACTAGGCTCTACTTTACGCTCTGTGAGATTTTCGAGTTATGCGGTCACACTAGGCCCTAGTGACTAGGGCTACGTAAATGGTAGCGTTATGTAAGATAAGTAAACAGGATCGTACGGTCTTTTCGGGTTTTACTTTCATTTGTCTTCTTCAAAAATACTCTTTGAACAACTATCCAAATACCATGGTCGTATAAGATGTCGAAAGACTAGGTTTAGAAAACTTTGATTGATCTACCGCAATTTCCAACCATTATGAATATTCAGAAATGTATGGATGATTGAGTGGTAAGCCACAACGTAAACATTTCACAGACCTAGTGTTCTAATCCCCGGTATTTATAATGCAAATTTCTGAACATATTTCAAAGTCTAGCCAATGTTTATGGATTGTTTAAATTGACGGATAAAATGTCCTTTCATTAATAACAACAGAAAACTTTCCAAACAAAGGCCTAAAAATTTTGTCTAGCATCACATGAATTGAACACTAATAGCAGAGCAGCCACACATCTCATTCATGTTAGTCAAAATGAATGAATGAATATCAATCGCATTTACTCCATCGTTCAAACAAACAATTATAGTAAAAGCTCTGTTTGTTTTCCATCAATCAAACAAACAAGTACTAGACAGAGCAAACAGTTTTACGTTCCAAGCACATAACAATACATCGATTCAATTTCGTTCGTTGGCAATTCAAACGTTTGTTGTTGTTGTTATTTGTCTGCATGTCTGATTTATTTAAATATATATTTCACAGCTCTGATGCATGCCGTTGTGTTTGGTAATGTGACAGCAATCATCCAAAGAATGTATTCGCGACGAAGTCTCTATCAAAGCAAGTGGCGTGATCTAAAGGATTTCATAATATTGCATCAGGTAGAGGAATTTGTTGGATTAAACTTAAAATTTGTGGAATTACTTTAATTGAGATGTGCACCACTGTGTTTACATTATGTGTCTGTGCTGTGTGGCGTTCATATTTAATGACGTGCGCTGTTAAAGTTTAAAACTGTACGGAGCATTAAAATGATCTGAGTTCAGCGTGTTGTGGAACAATGAATGGGTCACGAACATAGAATATATTGTTCATGCGACGTGGTGCAGTCGCATCCAAATTAAAGGTGACGTTGAATATAAATTTTCTGCTTTTTCTTCCTTCATTTAGATGCCCAAGGAACTGAAGCAGAGAATGCAAGACTATTTCCAAACAATGTGGTCGTTAAATCATGGCATTGATATATATGAGGTAATTTTTTGTCAGCATCACCACTATACCACATCCACACTGAGCAATATGGGAAGCATATATGTGCGATAAAAAAGTCCTTACTGTTGTATATATGTAGAGCAGAAGTGCTATCGGGGTGAAAGGAATCTCACCATGTCACCCTATGTAAATTACCCTGGCGCGTGATTTCACTTTTTATGTTTTTCTTTTCGGATTAAGTCATGGGAAAGACATATTTGACTTAAGTTCAGGCACACGGTAATAGGGGTCGTCTGTTTTCAACACTTGGAATTCAAATTCCTGAGTTCCCTTTTACCTGATACTTACGAACTTTCATGATTCATGTGAGGGACATGAGCTATTAAGTGTATCGTTACTCTAATCTTGTGATAAACTAAGGGACATTAGGTCATTGATAAACTGAAGATGAATTGTTTTGAGAATCATTTTTCTTCTCTGTTACATGAATATGTTTATGTGCAAAGTTTCATCCACTTATGCTTCCAGAAATGGCAGATTGTCAGTATGACGTTTATATTCATCTAGGAGTTTTATATCAAATCTATGACTTCACTGTTGCAGCATGACCATGCGGTGGGTGGTAGGACACACTATTGACTCCAAAGATGGAGCTCTTGTCGAGTTATTTGAGATTTTAATCTGATGGCAGTATTTAAAAAGCGTGAGGTCATTTATGTACGACCTCTAGTTTCTGAGACAATACAAATTCAGTCCAGTTCCTACGTTAGAGCCCCATCAAACAGTTTTGTATCCTTCTTCCCCACCACGTTTTTCGATACTCCTTGATCTAAAGGTGCTAAAGTTTTAAGAATTCAAAAATATTTATTCATTTTTATTCGTTTGGCCAAAAATGTCCCATCATGGCTTGGCCAAAAATATGTCACTTAGTTTTACGATTCTTTCTGCTAGCAAATATTCGAAAAAGGGAAAAAGGAACTTGAGGCTTCGCGACCGAACAGAGTCTGGCTTTGTGTCGATAAAAAAAAACGTTACAATTACACAAGTGCAGAGGATTACAATGTTGAACAACAAGCCAGCGCTAACATGTCACACACCGTTACACTCCAGGCATGAGTGGTCCTCTAAATAGAGTACTGAAACTTGACATGCATATTACAAACACTGTAAAACATGTGCCCATATAGTACCCTATTTGACAGTCGTTCACCTTTAAACTCATGCCTGGAGTGCGTTGCACACACACAACTACACAAAATTGAGACGAACGTCGTATGATGCAAATTGTTCGATATGCAACTCGAAACGACGTAAGTTTCATACGAACAGAATAAGTTTGAATTTTGCGCCAATTTTAAAACGAAGGTGTAGTTTTTCAACCTTTGTTCGAACTTGCATATCTAGGCTTTCTTATATCGATGCTTAAGTGAGTGTAGACAGTTCGTACAGACTTTAGTTTCTGTTTGATAGTTTTACAGATTATTATTCTTGTTCGAAGCTTCTTCGAGAGTATGAGTACTATTTGAACAGCCCCTTAGCCAACAATTTCAGCTAGAAACAACTCAGACCTGACTGTGAGGTTCCTATTTAGTATGTTATGTAGTTTAGCAACTGTGTTCAAGTCCACAGGTTCAATTTAAACTCAGGTAAACTAAAACTTAAACTAAAACAGGACCAGTCTGAAGGATTCACAAAGCATTAATGAAAATATCGCGCCATTCTGAAATTGTTGCCACATTGCTTGATTTGATTCTGTTGAAATTTCAGCGTTTTAAAGCATTTTGAATTTCCAATAAATCCAGATACTAAAAGAATTCCCCGAAGAGCTGCGAGGCGATGTATCGATGCATCTTCACCGAGAGATTTTACAGCTACCCATATTCGAATCAGCATCACAGGTAAAAAAGATTTTCACAATCAGAACACGTAATGGTTTGGAGAATGGATATTTAGTCTTGCGTACGGCTGCATCACTCGGCTTCGGCTTGAGATGTAATTGCCACTATCTTTACAAAATTTAATGCTCCAAACCAACTCGTAATTTAATAATTATAAAAACTGCGTTTACATCAACACGACAATTAAATTATCAATTTGTTTGCTCGCATACCTGTAGGGATGCCTCAAATTACTGTCACTTCACATAAAAGCCAACTTCTGTGCACCCGGCGAATATCTCATACACAAAGGTGACGCTCTGCATTACATTTATTACATTTTCAATGGTTCAATGGAGGTTATGCAAAACGAAATGGTTGTCGCTATATTGGGTATGTAAATGGCTCGTTTTCAATACAATTTATTACATTCATCCAAATGTATGCTCTGTCTAGCACCGAAACGTTGGGTCACAACAATGGAATTGAGTGGTAAAATTAATCGGCGTTTCGGTGCTAAAGACAGAGAGTGCATTAACTCATCTGACAATTTTCATTTAGGGTTTGTAATCAAACGTAGAATTTAATTTTGTGAATAGCTCAAACTATTTTTGAAATCTATAACTGAATCTGCTGTACATCAATGGGTTCAATGCTACAATAAAAAGTTTCGGCAGTGGCTCCTTGTGGCAGTGGCTCGCCAAGATTACGTAGATTTCAATAATAATTCTATTATCTAACGAGAGTCTTTTATGATATGTCTGCCGTGTCAAATCTGTCGTCGAAAATGATTTATGAGAATGAGTCTGTGCTTCTTTACGTCTTCGAAATAACGTTGTTATGTTTGCACTATTTTTTCTTGAGCTCCCAGAACGAACTACACAGAAAAATCTTCCTTTGGCATTCATTCTATTGAAGATTCACATCCTTTTACTCGCACTTCTTCTGCTTTGTAATGTACAGCGTGTTAAACTTGACAGGACCACCGTCTCGTTTGGTGTGGACGTTCTTCAATATATTGACTAGCACATCATATCCTCGAACTCTCAAGGAATATACCAAAAAATGACACAATTTTGCTAGTTGGACGGTGAAAGCGGTAAAAACGGAATTACGTAAACATGTATTTCAAGATTGTGCGACGCGCACTGTTGAATTACGTACGTAAATGGAGATTTCGTATTAGGCTGATTCTTTGTTAGTCATGACACTCCTAGGAATTTTGCGAAATTCCATACAATGTCTGTGGAAACTTTTGTTCTTTTTTAAAATTCTGTTGATTTTTGTAAAATTCCTGGAATTGCCACATGACTTACAAAGAATTAGCCATTTACGTAATTTCGTGTAACTTATCTTGGACGGTACTTGTCTGGACGGTATATTGTCTTTGCGAAACTTCCATCCACATTTACGTAATTTCTGATCTTTCTGCTTTTACTGTTCAACACTGTCATGAAATTACGTAAATACGAAATTCAATAGTGTGGCGATGTAATGAAAGTAGGTATCTATCAGCAAAACCTTATTAACATGCATCAGAACAGATTTATTTAACCTTCAAACGACCTCTTGTTCAGCGCACGAAGGTTGTATCCTGGCTATTGAGTCTATCCGTTCCACTATATAGTGGCGTCGCTAAAAATAAAAAAGTTTCCAGCGAAATTCAACAATATTCGAAATTTATCATCCACACACGAAATACTCCTTACACACATTCTACTGTTGTATGCATAATACCAAGATTAAACGGATAACATGACTGGTTTGCTTTAAAGCTTACCAATTTGTGCCTAGAACCGTATCTAAACATTCCTATTAATAATATGCTTCGTCGTTGTGATCCATTAGGATTGTTCCCAATTGGAAAATGTCGAATGTCTAAACTTTCTACTTTGGCATATTATATTGGTGTTCGAATGGAGGAAGAGTGCTGAATCATCAGATGTGTTTCGCAAAATATATACCTCTTCATCATTACATTATACACATTGGTAGACGATAAATTAATCATTTGATGGAATCGGTAAAATTCGTTGGAAAACAAAATGCCCGGTTCAACGAAAGGTTCTGTAAAATTAATATATTTATCAACTCATACCCGTTCAATCTGTTGGGTAGAGATGAATAATGTTATCTGAATTTCAACATCAGAAGATTTTGTATGTTCTTTCATTGTCACATTGTCACTTTCATTGTTCGGCAGCATAGTTCGTCAGATAAAATGGAAAAGTTACGGATTTATTGTTTGGTGTGTCATCTGCTGTCGGAATCGACAACGAAAATGAGTTTCACCTCTGTTGTCTTTCCTATTATATAACCGAAATGAATGTCAAAACTTATGAAGTACAAGATCTCACACCAATTTGTTGAAAAGATTCCCGATCCAAAAGAGATTACAGATGCGATTATTCAATCAACCGACAGTGATATGCTTACTGTCTGTGAAAGGTCAATTGCATTTTATTTATTGGTGTAAGCTTGGTGTAAGAAGCTTTTCTTGGATCGTAAATTGATAGGTCAACAGATTCGGAGAGAAACATGGCAAGAGTTAAGTATTGAAAATGCTGTGATACCGTTGCTTTGTTGCATTGAAGTCATATGAGAGATTTACAAGTCAATATTTAGCGCAATTTTTATTTCTCTGATGAAAGGCCGTTCATAAATGACGTTCACGATTTCTGTTGAATTTTTTACCTCCTCTCTCCCCCATTTGTACGCACTTTTCCTATACCTCCAACATGGAGTGTCACATTTTGCCAAACCACTCATCCCCCCTCTCTTGCGGACGGCTTCTAACAAAGGTGGTGTAACCCATTTTTATTTAGTTAAAGGGAGAAATTTAAACTAGAAATGCGTTCAACCGCTGAAAAATGGACGAAAGATGTACATTTTCAAGTTGAAAATTTCAACCCAGTGTATTTAACGCACAAATCATTTCGTGCTAAACTCCCACAATAATATGAACGAAGCTAAACATTTCTTTCACGGTTGACTAAATCCTCTGCGTAAATGTAGTCAGGTTTTATTAAGCATTTTTCCGAATCGATTCGAAATTGCCCACGACATTTTGTGGCAGATTAAAGCGAAGCCATGGAAACCTTTTTCTCTTGCTTTCTTTCAATTCGGTCAAATTTTTCTTCTTTGGAAATGTGCGGGCATAATCACAGCCGTTTCTCACATAAAAAAGGAATGGTTTTGCGAGTCGAGTTTTATTACGCTGCGAACTTTAATCGAGATATGTACGAGCAGCTTGACATTAATGTTAATGCTTAAGTAGAATTCAGTTTTGCGAAACTTCTCAATTCAAATATACGCTTGCGACGACGTTTATTGTCTTACTTACGCGTTAATAATGGTTTTTTAATGTCGATGATATTAACTAAGATATGGGTCATGTAACACCATGCTGGTTAATGCTGTGCTGAATGATTATGGGAAAGACAAGAAAAAAAGTTTTTTCATTCGACTGTTACGAGAAACATTCAAAGTTTTTCTCGACACAATTTTTCTTTAACTAAAAACATAACTCATCGTTCAATTTCCCCCGGGTATACCTTTGCAAGCTCTTAGAATGTCGTTGGAACAAGAACATGAGTCTGGAAACAAGGTCACTTCAAACAATGGTAGCAAAGGGCATTGCTTCAGGCATTGCGATGCTTTTACAGACGGGCAAGGATACCACCAAAATATTTATCGAATCTGTTGATTCTTTTGATGTTAGCATGTTCAACATGACATTTGATGGAACATCTTTTACACCATTTGTTTAAACGTTATTTTAGTATATAGTATAGCGACATAGGCCACTTCAATGCTAATTTCTGATGTCGCTATCAGTAACAAATGAATAACGCCGTCTGAAAAGGTATTACCATTTTGAAAAACGACGAGTTCAACTTTGTCAATAATAGTAATGATCCGCCGTAACAATCCTTGATGAATCAGAGGCTAGATCACTATTAGCTAGTTTCGCTTATTTTGGTTCTACTTTTGAAGATCCTTTCATTACCGAAAGTTTTTACTGTGCCAGTGGTACGCTGCGCGACAAACCTAAGTTACATTGATGTTGATTATGACATGTATGTCCAAGTCCATGACTTCTCCCAACAACATCTTTGTCGGCAAGCCGTGTGGAAGCTTTTTTCAACTAACTACCACAGACTTGAATCAATTCAATCAGCTGTATTTTGTGTAGACGTCTGACAATCGTTTTTTTTCCTGCCACAGTTGGGAATCAAACTCTCGCACTGACAACTTCAATAATAATTTTTAGCCGTTCAAATCCATTTCTGGATGTAGGCCATGGATGTATTGGGGTATTTAGCCATGAAACACCACGCGGGCAAGTGCGGATTGGTGAGTGTGGACCACATGCTTACCGTGAATTCCGAACCACGCCTATAGGTTAGCAAGCCTTTAGGATTTTCATTTGATGCTCGTTATATCTCCGCCTGAAGTAAGACTCAGAATTCATCGTGAATAGGTCGCGTCATTCATGTCATTCTTGTCATTCTTCTGTGTACGGTTCGTTGAGGGCACCAAACACCTCAATAACTCAGATTATGAAGCTTGGGTACGCTTAGGAACGTTATATTCATGCTAAACTTTGAAGAAAAATCCTTTACAGAATTGGTCCTCACCGGGATTGAACCCAGGTTTTCTGGGTGGAAGGCTAGTACGCTATCACTGAGCCAATCCGTTCCTCAATCGTTTAGCGGAAAGCAGACGAGTTAACCACTACGCTGTTGAGTTGCTCAATTTTGTTATTGCCATGTGATAACCATGTGATGGAAATAGTTGCTGATATAAAACTGCGAACATCGCTTTCGGCTTAGATTAATAAACTTGGCTTCAAGCATTTGTCCCATTGTAGTAATGTAGGATTAACGGAAACGACAGTGATAGTCATGAATTGAAATGTGTGTAAATCCAAATTTAATTACAGCTGTCGAATAGAAATCTATTTTGAATATTCGCAATGATTTCAATTTATTCCGAACGCGGTCGATACTCCCAGCTATGCATTCAATTAAACCATTCGAATTTATTGTAATGCAAAAATTTCATTTGAATCGAAAATCGATGGAAGAATTTATTTGCATCGAGGGGCGAATAGCCGGGACATCTAACATTGGATGAATATTGGCTCTGTTAGTAGTAGTTACGACGAGATATTCGTTTTGATAAGCAAAGCATCCTCTACTACCACTTGAAGGGGATATTCAAGTAGGGTCGTTGTATGGTAATTAAGTTCAAGCTTTCATTTTTGTATTTCAGTGGTCATCGACTTCAGAAAAATCCCAGATAAAATCAAATAATCCCAAAATAAATTGACCCATCGCTACATGGGACACAATCCATCGCTTGCACCTGAATATATATGTTCCAAATTCAATCAACATGTTACTCAAACAGCTGCTGTGAATGTCTGAGATACAAAGTAGGGTCATTTTTCCTAATGAAAAACTCTGTTCTAGTACTGTGATTAAAGATATTTTCGTTTTGTTGCCCTTTATACGACGAAATATTGAGTTTTATTCGAGATAAAACTCAATCCACCAGGGAGTGAATAGCACCTACGGACAAAATATGCATCGTCATTTCGATGAAATATTACTCTGACAAATCGCTGCAAAACGATTGCATGACAGGAATGGAAATGATGGAGCAAATGAAAAGAAAAGCTCTTGGGTGCTTGACATATTTTATTGAAAAAAAAAGATTGAATGCAGCGCACGCAAATAATCATAGTCAAAGTGTCCCGTTTTACGCTTTTGTTCGTCTCTGATAAGGACTAATTTCGAAATTAAATTTCACTGCTGAACCAGTGCTTAACCACTTATCGTATTGTCCATTAAAGTTTCGTGGATCGGTGCAATATTCGAAACAAACTTCCTTCATTTGAACAGATAGCGCGTCGTTTGCATTATTTCCGTCAATGAAGCCTTCCACCGACTCACCCATTCAACAAAGCTTGAGGTAGATTTCCAAATTAATCTTATCGTTTCCTTATGACTAAACATTATATTCGCATGGCTGGGAAGATATTGTTATAGCAACCCATAACTTCTAACAATGGTGTAATGTGTTGGATAACACACAAACAATGTAATTACCAGAATAATACATCGTGCAGTTTCATCGAGAGTTTCTTAGCATTCCTGGGAAATTTCTTTTTTTGGAGTATTGAAGTAAACAAAGTTCTTCGGTTAATTGCTTTGATTAATGTAGGTCATGCACGTAGTGCAAATGTTAAACTAGGAAGTCTGGCGCCTGGTCAATAAATTATTGTTCGATATGGGTTTTCTTTCACTTATATGCAATGAAAAATCGTACGAAATACGATGGTCAAGCTATAGTATACGTCGAATTCGAATTACTGAGCAAGGAAAAATCTTTGGTGGTCACCCAGAAATGCCCAATTAGCAATAAAAAAGTCTGAACTAAACAGTCTAAATATACACACACACACACCTCCAAGGGTAACAGTTGCCGAGACTGAAATTGTCAAACCATGCTGGTGGTCCCTCGTTCATAGCATCGAAACAACACATCGTGAAGCGCTCTACGACCACAAGTTTCGCAGGTATGAGGTGGTCCTTTGCAGAGAAATTTAGAAAATGAGAATAAAAATTTGAAATTCCATTAGAACAGACCACCTCATATCTTCAAAACTTGTGGTCTTAGAGCGCTTCTATTTTCAGATGATTTGTTCCTCGTTTCATAATCAACAACTCATCAATACATCACTTGACTCCACGATGTGTTCTTTCGATGCTATGAACGAGGAACCACCTGCATGTTTTAACAATTTTACGAATTTTTTTTTTCAGTTGAAGCAATTCGAAAACTGAGTTGAAATTTTGAATTGAAAAATTACTTTATGCCCATATGTCTGACGGTGGAATCGAACCCTCGATCGTTGGGTTGTGAATCCAACGCGTTAGCTCTCTACACCACCAGAGCGGCAATTAACAATTTTAGTTAAAAGAAAATCGACTCGGCCACTGGTACACTTGGAGGTGTGTTTGTAGTGTGTCTTTAGGCTGTCAAGTCTGAACGTTTGTCGGTAAACAGGATAACTTCAGGTTCACGCCGTTCCAGAAGTCGATACGATACACTACATAGAGTGAGCCTAGTTTGAGCTACTCGGCCGTACTAAAGCGGTAAAGCGGTAGAATTGCTTTAGGTGACCTTTAAGAAATGGTAGCCAGTCGCAATTTTAATCTTTAGTGTTTTTTGCCTATATCCCGTATATTTCAACTGGTTGTTGTGATGTTTTTCCAGAGTTCAACTTTCAAATTAGACTGATAGGGGCTTTTCGGCTCCTCCCAAGAGGCAGATGTTCAAAGAAATTTCAGTCAAAGGAAAATCCTCAGAAAATCCATTGAAATTTTCTTTCGAAGAATCTTTTGTCAACGAAATCTACAAATATCTGCCCCTTGGGTCCTCCTTATGTTTCACCTGGGAAGCAATGAAAAGAATAAAAAATCAGACGAAGCTTGGATCTTGTTGAGTTGTGCCACATTTTTCTGGTTGAATTAATCTTTCGATTCCAAAGTTTGTTTGTTGCTATTATCATTCAAGTCTCCAATAAAGCAACACACTGAATTACCGAACAACAACATACCCCAAGCTATACAGATATTCACTGACTCGGTTATCCATTTATTCAAGTTTGAGTACGGTACATTTCAGTCAAGATGTTTTAATAAACAGAAACCTCACCACCAAATCCCCGCCATCAAGTCCACCATGCCTATGTGAGCCGTTCATATTGTGTGAGATTTTATCTCATATTTTCATTAAAAATTCATACAAAGTGGTTGCACGTTGTTCACATAATAAACGAAATAAGTTATTGTTGATGGCAACCCGGTAATGTGTATAAATGTTCGCATAACTTTTCCACAAATTGTCACGTTTAATGTTATATACAGTAGGCAGTAGACATTCATGCATAGTGTGTGGATGCTGTTGGTCCTCTACGATATATTTAAATGTATGAGACATTACATTATTCGGTTTGATGAAGGTGTACAAATGGAGTTAAAGGTTTCCTTCACTCCGAATGAGATCCTTTTAATACACAGGGAATAAAAAATTGAATTTTATTTTGAATATTTTAAAGGGTTTTAATAGTTATAATACCTAAAAGGTTTAATCGTTTACCAAATTAGAACAGCCAAGTTCATTTTCCCTATCTTAAATGGCACTTAATTCACAGAATAACGAATCGTTATTTGAACGAATAATTTATTGTCCGACACTAAACATTCCCTATCTCAAAAATTTACCGTTCAGTTTATAAATTCATTTGGAAAAAATTGTTTGCTGTATGATTGCAACAAGCTTTTCCTTTCAGTCGCACAGTTTTCAGGGAATCGTCTGAAAAGTTTTTTTTTTATCGCAAAGTCCATCATTTGGGATAACTTTGTGAGTTTATTTAGTGCGAAGTTTCGCTTGTTTATAAAAAATTTAAAAGATAGCCAAATGCCAAATGTTCGGGATGAGTTTGCGATGAGCTCGGTAGAATGTTGCTGTTGATTTTTTTAAATTTTTTATGAAATCAACGTCCTCGACATGTTATGTTGTAGAACATTTTTTTGATCAATGATATCGTTTAAATCATCTCCACTAAAAGGTTCATGGTTATTCATGGGACATCCGCAATTCAGTGCTGCCAGACTTGAAAAAATTCATCTTTTTGGAACTTAAGAGTGAATTCGCGAAAACTTCGAACAACTAAAAAACAAGCCATCGGCGATTTTTAAAGTGTATTCAGTGATTGACACACTGGACCATGCTGAGTAAGAATCAGGCTTCAGCTGGTCTCAAAATAATTTTATTTTCGAGCTAGAGCAGGTCGAAAAATGGTCTAGTTTTTTCGACTCTGAAACGACTCTCAGCCCCGGTACACGGACGATACCGGAAATCTCAAATGTACAGCATGTGCAGTGAGCCCTTAGGGTCTAGCAATGACCAAAAGTTCAGATAAGTACATTACGCATTTTCCGCGGTATAAGTCAAAAATGGTTTTGACCACCCCATGCAAACCATTTTTCGACCTGCTCTAGCTCGAAAATTAAATTATTTTGAGACCAGCTGAGGCTTGATCCTTACTCAGCAGGGTTCAG
>JANTFA010137345.1:0-12733 GCA_026413405.1 Phytosciara flavipes
TATAAGAAGTATTGGAGGGCTACTTATAATTTCCAACTTATAAGTCGACATATAATTATATGTCATTTGCGCAAACTGTCTATTACGTCACACTTCGAAGGGGAGGGAGGAGAAGATGTACAAAACGTGACGCTCTTAACAAATTTGGGTCATATTTGAACCTTTTTGCGTGAAGAGGGGTCGATAATTCCATAAAATAGCGCGTAATATGTGAACAGCCACTTAGGTTGCTAATTCATTAATTTATAGACTCGATTGACTACTGATATTTAGCTGTCGGTGCAAGGTAATTCCAGTGTTGAACTTTCTGTTTTGTGTTCATGCAGTGCTTACGATGTAGTGTGTATTGAAGTAGACTTAAAAATATATGTTGTTGTATGGTTTACGTTGCGTTACGTCTTGCGTCTTGGCTTACGTTATAATTTGGTTTCATTCATTGAATTCAAGTTGTATTCTAGTATGACTTGATATTCACTCAAAAATAAAACCGAAAGTCAATATACAAAAAATCAAATCGATGCATTATAACGATAAAATAAATTGGTACAGTCAACGTCCGTTGGTTGTTGGCTTGCAATAAAATTTTAGCCGATCGTTTGTGTCGACCTAACATAAACATTAAACAAAAAACGCTTATCTCGCGCATTGTTTTAGGGTTTGCTAATCATCAATTGGATTGTGTAGATTATTCGCATTGTATAATTTGATTAGTTTGGAAATATAAGATCGGAACGAGCATATTGTGAGTTTTTGCTTCATCGTGTTATTGTCACTGGGACTATTGCATTGCGTGAAGTAAGTGGTTTATAATCAAGAAACTTTCATCGACGTCCGGTTTAGTTGAACAAGTGCAGTTATTCAAGTCGTGCATGCGTTGCATATAATATTATTACAATGAAATGTGAATTGTGATAACGCCGGTTGTAAATTATTATAAAGTGTGATCCATAGCAAGTTTTCTTTCAACGTAATTGAGATTATAAGTACGAATTTCATTGTAATTAAAATGTGGAACCTTTACAGTTCTGCTCTTCCGAACCGCTGATGTTAATTTGAAATAATTGTCCAAACATTGAATTAAATGAATGTGTTTGATGTAGATGTTTATGCCGAAGACACACGAGCAATTTTACGTTTCTGAGGTGGAAAATTATGCTTCGATTGTCACCACAGGCGAAGCAATGGAAGACATAATTGTCGATCACATTAACGCTGAATTTCTTTTGTGCCTAATAATTGGTTTGAATGTTAATTTTAGCGCTAAGTACTTCAGACTTCACAAAACGAGTCGGCGGCTAGGCTCTCCCAACAAATTATTGGAAACTGGGGAACGAATGAAGGAGGATGTTGTTCGGTTGAAACAGTTTTATGGAATGACAAAGAAAATTTAGAATTTTGATTAAGGCTACTAAGTAGATTCGACCAATCAATTGTTGGAGATCATGCTACTTTGATTTCTCCAACACAAATTAACAGAGAGATACCACTGTAACTTGCTCGCAAGTTCTTATATCTTGAATTCAGTTAAAAGGTAAACTGATTAGAGAGCGCTTCAACGTAATAAGGGGATCAAACTTTGGTCGGGAGAGACAGTAAAAAAAGGGTACAAATTGTAGTTGGAAGTGGTCCACCCATGGCCAGTACGCGCCTGGTGCAAAAACGGGAACGGCTAGTCTCACTTAACAAATATGTCCAAGAGACTCCCATCATTGAAATCTTCCTCAATGTATTAAGGCATGACATTACATCCTCTTTCATTTCACTTCATTTCAGCCGTCTTCGGTTTGTTGGTATCAGCCAAATGTGCATGGAGTAATCATTACCAATTCAAAAACAAGGTAAAACAAATGAAGATGTTCTTATGTACCCATTAATGGAAACTGCATTTTATTGCAGCTATTGTGAAAGATTTCCAATAAATATTGACATTTCATTCATCAATGCCGTCCTCCGATGAAATGGTGGCAGTGCAAAGTACAACGTCGACGTCATCATCGACTCCAGAAGTGACCTCATCGTTGAAACAACGACTCGGCCAACTCATTCTAAAACTTGTTAAAATATTTTTTCCGTCGATGGTTTTCGTTAAATTTTTCCTGTCAGCCATAATTCCACCATTAGCCGATAACATCATACCTCTGTATTTCACCGGAAACATTCCTAGCGCGTCTGGACTTGCGGTGGCATCTCAATTTACGTTCATCAGTATTATATTGGACGTGGTTCAGGAAGGTGTTGGTAACAGCCTCTTCCATTTCGTTGGCAATCATTATAATAACAACAAAGAGCTCGCATTGGTAGCATTCAAACTATCGCTGTTGATTCTACTTTTCGGTGGAACGTTACTCACCATTGTGATGCTGATATTTACTCCACAATTCGTTAATTTGATCAACACTCCCGTTTCGATAGTGGAGGACACAAAACACTATCTGTACACCAGTGCGTTCAGCTTCATTCCTATTTTATTGAGAACTGCTTTCGTTAACTATCTTTTCATTTCGACCAGTGCGTATTTAGTCGTTGCGCAGGTATTAACTGTGTTGATTTCATTTTTCGTTAATTTCTTCATGTTTGGCGCACAGTCATTTTCCTTGAAGTGGGGAGTTCATGAGTTAGGATATTACAAAATTGTGCAGAGCTTCCTAGCCATGATGGTCAGTTTTGTATTTGTTTTAGTTGTTGAGAAAATGGGACCTGTGTCGTTTTTCGTCAAAATTCCGTTCTTCCGAAATTTGAAGACCAATTTCAAAGCGTTTTTCAGGGTATCGTGGGGAAATTTTGCAGACTCTATGGTGCGGAACTTTTTTTACTTTGCAGTCACTCTAAAATTTCTCAACGAATTAGGAGCAGATGAGTCCGCAGCATGGAATCTTCTCAACAGTATTATATGGGGAATAGTTCTGATACCGGGGTATGTCGTTGCCAATTATGTCAAAGTTGAGATTGGTCTCAACAGTTTCAAGTCAAAGATTAAAAAAGTTGCCAAGGAAAGCACAATTTGTCTTGTAGCGTGGATTGTGGTAATGACGATAGTAACTGCTAGCATTTGGCCAGTGTTAGCGTCTTTCTTTAGTAAAACCAACCAAAATGTGGCAACATTGTCCTTAACTATGTTGTATAACGTCGGATGGATTTTCATAATTTTTGCAGTCAATAAC
Source organism: Phytosciara flavipes (assembly GCA_026413405.1). Classification (NCBI taxonomy): domain Eukaryota; kingdom Metazoa; phylum Arthropoda; class Insecta; order Diptera; family Sciaridae; genus Phytosciara; species Phytosciara flavipes. The sequence continues at coordinate 3,162 of JANTFA010137345.1, forward strand.
GCCATAGACAGCTTCTTCTTAGGCACGGGAAAAACGGAGTACGTTTTTTATCAGAGTTTTCTGACCAATGTGATCGTCTACTTGTTGCCATGGATCCTGTACTTGACTGGTATTTTGATACCGTCGTATTGGTGGGTTTTGGGTCTTTATATCGCTGGAATTTTGGTTGATTTTTGTTTAACTTGCTACTTCTGTTTAGTTGTTTGGAAATCCATGCCAACCGACGAAGAGATTTAGATTAAGGACGGGATTTAGATTGTAGAACGTAACTTCTTGTACTTAGACTTAATGTCGGCGTTTTTCGATTTTTGTAAAGAACTGCCATAATAATCAAATCATGCGGAAATTTCTTTGTTGTTTTACTCGAAAGTAAACCATCTCAAATTCAATGGACGGTAGTTTTGCAGCTTCATTCAATGCGCCCACATAACGAAACTTAAATAACTCATGTTAGTAGGTCACTTAAAAAACGGAGATGTGAGAAGATCTGGTGGTGGAAATTTGTCTGAGAAACTCACATTTTCCTTAATCTCGACTGTTCAGAGAAGTGCAACAGACAAGGCAAGTATTAATGTTTGTGTGAAGCGCAACACACAGTTCCGACAAAATGCTTGCAAAATTTGTGCATGCGCAAAATTGAAAGAAAATGTATGGAATTCACTCTTTTTGTTTACATTCTCACCCGTGTAAAACGCAAGCAAAATGCGTGCGGAATGACAGCTTACATGTAAGTTTTTATTCCGCACACATTTTGCAGACATTTTGCATGCATTTTGCGCGAGCTGTGTACTCATCTTAACTATTGACTAAGAAGTTAGTCTGTTATGAGTTTTCGTTGACGTCAATATCTTTGTCAGGTGATAGGCAAAATGGTAAAACACGAGAAAATTAACATGCCACAGACGACAAGCGTGTCAACAGTATTTCTATCGGGTCTATTACTTCCTTTGATCAGAACCTTTTCAAAATATTGATTTCAAATCTTGCACTTCAAATCTTTGAGCATACATTTTGCTTTAAAAATACCGAATTAACCGAAGCTATTCATTTATTTTTGGTCGTCCTTACTCATAACAGATGTATTTACACGTCCATAACAGTCAACTGTCAACCGATAGATAGTTCTAAAAATCGAATGTATTTTGTGTTTTGCTTGGTGAAATATAAATATAGAGACGACTCCCTCAAATTTTCATCTGAAAATCACCTTTTCACGTTATAATGAAACATTTTCTTAAGTCAGTTCACATTGCTGTTAATTTCCCTTGCCGTTTTTTTTTGTTGAGCGTAGCGTGGGCCTTTCTTTCGTTACGAATGAGTAGGGAATTTTCTAGTCAGATACTGTCATTCGATAACGGTTTTCGACAGGAACATCTGGTAGATAAAATTTTTAGGTCATTAATTATCTATTTCATTACCATCATTAGACTGAGAGCCCGCGCGCATATTTGAACCCCATGAAAGACCGGGTCGAAGTCGAAACCTAGTTCCTTTGCAAACTATTCATTCGTCAACCACGAAAAACGTTGAGTCTACGCCTTCTGTAATTGAACTTTAGCGAAAATCGCACGAAATCCAAGTTGGTGTCAAAATAAAATGTAAGAGAGAACAGAGTCCAATTAAGAATGCAATTGAAAAATAAGGTTTTTGTTTGAAGGTCTGGCGTGCCTGACAAGTTGAAAATTCGAAAATGCGCTCGGGCTCTCCGTGAATTTGAGTTGTTCCTATTTGCCTGTGGTGAACTCCATCTTTCATTGAAAGGATCGTCTTAGTCTTCTTCGAACTTGTGTTGATACTGAACCATGAGTGTTTAAAGCGAAAAGAAAGTTCTATTTCATTAATTATTGAATGATTTCAGTTACCGTTTAACAATGATAGTATGCTTGTGAATTTTTTGTTTTGGGCAAGTATAAGGATTGCGGAACGAGCCGAAAGCAAGTGAAGTATTCACACAAGCCAAAACCATAATTTATCAGGAAGTACGTAATTTTACATGCTTGTGCGAGGTAAGTTCATTTGCAATGTCACGAAACAGTGATATAAAGTACACTTTACCGTACATAAGCATAAAAACATTACCAGCGCCCTCCGTGCTTCTGTTTGAGGAAAAAATTCGAGCTTATATATTCCGAGCTACAATCAGCCGCAGTCTGACCAATTAATCTACATTTAAAGTCTTTCGGGGCGTTACCAAAAAAGAAATGAATGTTGGAAAAGCCAGGAAGGCTTAGTGAATCAGCTATATTTTCCATACATTCAGGTGTAATTGGATCCAACCCAATCTGGAGCAGGAAGAATATTTTTATATTTTTACCATTTGAATCGAATTACATTGACAGTCTATTGGAATCCTATACCTTGACTGCGTACGTATTTGGATGCTCTAATCTTTGTGATGAAAGTTTAGCAACTGTCAACTTTCCGAAGCCATGAAGTTCACTCATGTTGTTAAATAGCAAAAATGACAGATAGAGAAAATTGAATGTTCCAGGAAAAGAGTTACCAGTTGTTACTATATTTCTTTTGAAGAAAACACTTACCCATACTGTCTACACAATTTGTGCCCGTATAATGTTGCGAAGCCACACTTCTATACAACGGAATTGCACGTAATTGATTGGGAGTTTCACCAGTTTGGAAATATAGGCGTGATGCAGTGCCTTGCAGCTCAGTTGGCGATCAGTTCGTCCATTGCTACAAATATCGGCTGAATGGAGATTTTTCTTTTGTTTATTTCATCCGAGTGCTTGAAGTAAGCGAAATTTTTTGTATTACTGGGATTTACAAAATATGCCGTCGTAGAATAAATCGGATGAATTATCCAAAAAATCTGGGACTTCATCGAATTTGTATGGATTTGGATTTGCAAAGAGCTCTGACTTTAGTGCCTGAATTTCCGAGAAAGAAAAGATTTCAAGATCAAAGGTCATTGAGCTGAATATGGTCAATGGTCACGAGGGATCACGCACTGAAAAGTGTTGCATTTGAAAAAAAAAGTTGCAAAAGTTGCACACCCACGTGTTTGAACGTGAACCCTCGGTCGTTATATGTTATCGGAGCAACAGCATACACAGCTTGTCATAACACTTACATTCACTTGAACTCCAGCTATTGTTCCGAGTTCATCATAGAATTTTCCATTATTTTTGCACGTAGATCCTCTAACCTTTCGCCAGCCACTGTTCGAAGCAAGTTTAACGGTTCTAGGTATATCTTGAAAACGATTGACATTTTTCGACGTAGGTGGACACCATGTGGCTGTTCGAAATCATACAAAAAATGTGAAAACGTTGGAATATACTTAAGTCACGAAAAGCCATGATTCTTAATCTTGCAATTCAACACATCGTTATTGTAGAAATTTCACCCAAACGGGGATAATATTCCTTTGATTATTGAAAAGCTCATAATTTATCAATCAATTCAAACATCAATTTCTATTATTTCTCTATTTGCTGAAGCTGAAAGACAAGCCGGAACCCATTGAGTCACAACTTAAGCCAAAAAATGGTGGGAAAATATTATTAAATCTAGGTCGATTCACTTCAAGCGAATATAATTTGAACTCTACAGAAATGTGGGTGAATTCTGCAAAAATATTTAGGCGTGTCACGGCAGATCTTCTTTCGCATAAAAATCCCATTAAATATTCATGAAAATTTTTTTTAAATGCAGTTCATCGTATGGGTTTAACTTAAGATGATTTTTCATTGCTCTGTATATTTCATATGCTTGGTGAATGAAATGTTTTCTCTTCTTCACGTTGTCGTGATTTTTATGATCCCCAACATAAATTCGGTTGAATATTTTTGTAAGGCGAAAATGTGTATAAGGTGTTTTACCAGAATGAAAACGATGAAACTTGATAATCGAGTCGAGGCTAAATAAAGTTGGCTCGTCGTATATCATGTATCCTCCTTTATGGCCTATTATTTTAATAAACAGCTGAAGCTTTATCAAAAAAAAAAGTTTGGTGAAAGAAGGTGTTTACAATGATGTAACAGACATTTATGCGAAATTACTATGTAAAAGAGCTAATGTATTCAACTTTTTAATAACTTCCCCCATCTTAAATAATGTTTGCTACTTTGATAGAATTTCCGAAAAAGGTAAAACTCCCGTAAAACTTTATTTGAAATATAGGAAAACAACGATGCTTTGTTTTACGGAATTTTCAATTTATATTTCGTTTGATCTTTATACTGCAAACGTTACCGAATCGTTGTCAATCCACAAGGACTTCCATATATATGAGCATCATGCTTCAATATTTTTGCGATGTTTTATACCCAATTATCATCTCGTCTTGCTCCACGGGGGAGCATAGGTCATAGGGCACCAACAAATTGTCTCCAGTGAACACAGTTTTGCGCCTGGGCTTTAACCTCGTTTCAGGTCTTTAGCTGGGTCTACGAGGAGTATGTCCAATCATCGTTGCCACTTCTTCAATTTCGGCGACTTCCACAAATTTTCGTTTCAGATAACGTTCCGCCAGAAGATTCTTAATATACGTCTTAAATATTTGTTCACGAACACTTGAATCGTCGATTCTATTGGTGACGTCACCTTCCATGTTTCGCTACCATACAGCAGTACTGAGAGGCAGTTTGTCTTGGAAAGGCGTATCTGCAGGTTTCTTGAACCTTGTGTTGATCTCCAGATACTGTTTAACCCACCAAATGACTGTCGCGTTTTTTGAAATTGGGATTGAGCGTCTGCGTCACCATTTTTTGATATTACACTTCCTACTAGCTATCAACTTCCGTTTTTTGCATGTCATCGATGTAAAGTGTACAATTTTCTGAAAATGCTTCGTCTTTCCGGAGTTCAGGATTAAACCGACTTGCTTTCAATATTGCCTCCATGTCCCTTCATGCGTGCGTTAGCATGCAAATATCGTCAGCAAAATTCAAATCCTCCAGCCGGGTAACGATATTCCACTGTATGCCGACTCAAAGCTTACAGATATTTTAACGAAATTATGTCTCATTTATTCGTTGCAGGACAGTTCCTCTGGTAGAAACATTACATTTCCAAAAAACATCTCTGAATGCGATGTTTTTTCAAGGCAATTTTCTATGTTTAGTGCGGCAAGCATCTTCGAAATATCGGGCAGCTTATTTTAGTATTCTCTACAAGTTGATTCAGCTTCTACGTTGATTAAATTCAAATAAAAACTTAGAATAGGCTAACGGTTGGGAGGGCAAGACTTTATGGGAACAAAGAGCAGAATGATGAGGAAACGGACAACAATTGACACGTATACAGAGCATGGGACATAACAATACCCTTAAAATCCTATAAAAGAGATCTTATCGTATAGATTTTATTATTTTCATTTTTGATACACACATATACCAGCACGATATTGGCATAAGCGTACAACATTTTTTTTTCTCGAACAATATCAGGGCATATGGGAAAAAACAATCTTTTATATGCTAGAGAATAAAACAAATCACGTCCTGACCTTAACTAGAAAAAGCAGCATTTAATCTCCCTGGAGGATGGAGGTTTTTTTTTCTGGACGATATTATGTATATCTCGGTGTGCTCTTCTCATTTTCTACGTCTTGTGTATGTCCCTGAAGAAGAGTTTATAGCCATAATTTACGACACATTTTATACGATTTTCATTTTCAGTTTGGGTTTGTATTTTATTTTATTCGTGTGACATAGCAGTTTACTTTGCATTACGGACACCGATATTTTGCTGTTTTCCATTTCATCAGCGATTTCATTTGAAATTTTATTTGCAAAAGTAAAAAAAATTTCTAGAAAATTTCAAGCATGTGAATGTTACAACTTCAATATCAATGGTACAAGAAACGTTGAACCATAACACGAATTTAAGAAATATTGCGAGGCTGATGTTTCTTACGTAGAGATGGAGAAATACCATCTTCTCGTTGTTTGAATCAAATCGGAATTCAAGTCAGAATTCTAAGAAGTCATCAATACAATCCAAACGACGTTATTCATTCCACAAGCACTAGCAATGGTGTAGAGAGCTAGCGCGTTGGCTTTTTTTTAACTTACGGCACGATCCGAAGGTGAATTCGCTAAAAACAAAAGGATGACCCGTACCACATGAACTAGCTAATTAAAAAGGGCATACATTTCAAAACTACTCTGGAACATTGAATCTTTAAGTGAGTCCAGTTAAATTCATCCCTCGGTGAAATTGCTTACAACAATTCCGAAAGTCTTGTAAGAAGTCTAATTTGAAAATTGTAACCTGGAAAAAATTCACGAGTAAATCGACTTAGACTGATTTTACAGGCTCTAATTTCCGAGCCCGTGATCTCATTCACTGGATTGTTGTACTCAATACCTTTCATTTGCACAATTTATACCGCCGAAAAATATTGAACCACGCCGCCGCCGATTCGTTTTTATTAATTGGTAAAAAATGCTTGAGTCGAAGTCGAAAAAAAGAAGTTTCTATTCGCAAACCCATTAACCATGCCAGAAACATATATACAACGTGAATCACTAATAGGGTTTTGAAATATTGGATGGACCATTCAAAATTCATGCCATTAAGCAGCGTCCCATCACAAGTTTTTGCTATTCCGGCTACTAGTACTCCTAGCCAGCCTAAAGAAGTCTGAGTAACAACTACCTTTGTCTACACTTAACTCTCGAATAAAGAATCACAACATTTTGACAAAAACAGCATGAATGTGTGGAAGAAGGTAGTTAGGCAAATTTCACAAGACTTCAAATACCTGAGAAATGGACCAACAAACGTGGAGTTTAATCACGTTTTTATTGAGAGATAAGATCATTTGAGTTTTAAGACACATGCATAACGATTACGATCACCCAAAAGATTATGTTTCGAACAGACGAGAAATTTTCAGTTGCTGAGGTGGACAATTATACAATGGCAAACGTAGCATATTGGTCCGCCTTAACCACTGTCGATCTCTCGTCTGCTCTCGACTTTATTCATTTGTTAGTTTTCACTTCTGAGTTTGTTTCGATTTAAATTTTTTCAATCGATCTTTGCGCCGCCTTTCGAACACCGGTGCACACCTCTACTCTAGACTTTAACGATAAAAATTTATTTTATTTTGAAACGAGCTTATTTGTATTTCTGTTTTTTTTTTAATTCTCTCCTGTGGCGAAGATTCATTTTATCTTCGTTTTGCACTGTAATACAAAATGTTTCACCACGCTTGAAGGACCTCACAACAATGAAAATAGAGATCAGGTTTGGCCACTTTCATTGCCTCACACGTTATGCCCTAGTCAGTGAAACATCATTGAAAATTCTATGTAAAAACTTGTAGATATTTCTAATGAATGATTCACATCTACTGATTATTAGTTGGTTGTGTTTCTTCGCTGGTCCTGGTATGATGAATAGTTTGGTTGGTTTCGTGGATTACGCCGCGATAGTTCACGAAAGCAGCCAAACTATCTATTGAGTATTAAGACTCTTGATCTGGTGTTCTAAATGCCTCAAGTCTTTCGTGGATTAGGAAATTAAAACAATATTACCTTTCAAGTCGATGCTTCTTCGAATAAATTCAGAGGAGCTCAGCTCACCCTAGCTACGGCACGGTGTGAACGACAAGAAGACACTCTCGAAGAACTGTAGTAAAATGATTCGGAATCCATATATATATTGAAAATATCCCGTTCGTTCGCAGGAAGTAGTAGACCCCATACAAATACTGTTGCTATGCCTACCGTCTGTGACAAGTTAAACCCGATTTCGTTGTTTAAATCTAACGCAACATGTTATGCTTACCTTCTGTGCAAAATAAGCTTACATATTCATCCCACATTCAAAGCTATTTTCGTATTGAATGAAGACTCTGTCTCCACAATAAAAGATTTTCGTTTTCATCAAATCAATTTTCTAAAATATATATTGACTTAATAACTTGAATTCTCTCTCTCTTTACATTCAAATGTTTATCTTTATCTCGAATTTTACTTTCTCACAAAATAGCATGAATGAATGGAACACCATACATTACATCTTTCTGTTGGGTATACGGTTAAACACCCCCATAGACGAGAAAATATTTAATGTGTTTCCACATTTGCTGAAACAAGACTGAGAACTTGTTCCTGATGTATATTTTATTGTATCGAGACTTTCTAATATTCCCTGGAGAATATTAGCATATTATACGGAAAGCAATACAACTTTTTATTCTCATACACAGTTCGTTGTATTAATAGAAGTTCTGTTGGGTTTTATTTTCGAACGTATCCTATACCTCTCGTTTATCTCATGCTTTTTCCGCTCCCATGTTTGATGTAAATATATGTATTTGGAAGTAATTTGTGAAAGTTTCTCAATTTTCAAGTAGCAACATACCTCCAACTATATTTTATACGAGATTTTGTGCAGAGCATCAAATTACTTATTCAGAAATATTCTATATCCTCGGGCAGAGATCTCCATTTCCTTTGCCTTTTCTTCAGCTTATCACTTGTCTTGTTGCTATGATTCACTCAATTTGGGGTGATGAATCATTTTCTCGGGTTGACTTACATTCACCGAATTGCTGAAATATTTGAATTTTGAATGTCATCAGCAATCGTTCAACACGGCCTGGTTTAGCTAACGGAAGCTGCTAAATCGAATGAAGTAAAAGTTTTTTATGTACAAAATAGCGCTACTTTGAAGAATAGCTAATTTTAATTTACATGCCCAGCCAGTTGTTTCTAGAAAATTATTTGATCAAAGCAAGAATAAAAATCGTCAAGATCGACATACATAAAGTATAATATCACCGTTAGCAAATTTGTAATTTTCATACTCATTCAGAAGACACTCAGAAGTTGCATTTTTGCTAGTTTGTAGTGAAACGTAATAGAGGCAGAATGTTTCCCTTTGACCCACTATTTGTTTTCTTTTTTTTAAATGAAACAGAATATTATTATAACTTATACATCGCATAGTGTAAATACCAGCAACCATATTGCGATTCGTTTGAAGTAATTTTTCTCGTTAGTTCAATGTTAGAAGATAGATGAAGATTGACTATGCCAGTCAGGGCATGTTTTCGATAATTTAAATTGGCATCTACTTTCTCAGGTAGTATTTTTAATGCTTTTGGCAGTGAATTTGACTTATTTGGCTGTACTAGGTCCCACCTTTTGGGTGGGTCAGGTCCCTTTTCTGACGAATATGTAGCTCGATTTTTGATAATGTTTTCGATTTCAAATTATTATAAATAAAATTTTAATTCTAAAAGCAAAGCATCTATAACTAACAAGCACAAGAACACATTTTTTAACGGTCATTATTTAGTATGTAGCATTGGAACGCAGTTTATTGTACCAACTTGAAAAAAAAACAAATTTATATGAGAATTTTGTACTTCTGCGTCGAGTAGGCCCCTTAATGAAGTTCTGTTCTGCTGCTTGGTAGTTATAGATGCTTTGCTAAAAGTCATTAAGGGATTTTCCGACTTTTGAAAAAAATGTTCTTGTCTTCCAATCCTCAAATCACCAAAGGCCTTTTATATTAAAATTTAACGTAGAACAATTTCGCCATACATCATCGACACAGAATATCGCTTATTTCAAGTGAAAAGTCAATGT
>JANTFA010137356.1:0-12732 GCA_026413405.1 Phytosciara flavipes
TTTCAGTCAATACCGATATTCGATATTGGGTTTTTCCGATATTGGTATCGATATTAATATCGATATTGCATTCCCTATTTCGCAATGTAACGTTACACCATTATGAAAAAGTGTAATATTCGTAGCACAAATGTGTGTGGAATCTCATAAAAGTTTCTTATCCGTTTTTACGTTCGGGCAACTGTACGACTGAAATTTCGACAAAGCATGCAGCATCTTCAATATTTTTCTGAAAATTTACGGCCTAACATGTTAATGTCGAATAATATCCTTCGTAAATGGCTAGCTAGAAAATGCCATTCCCAAAACTAATTCTATTTTCATTTCATATTGGAGATCCGAGAACCACCCGACGAACCATGACTTTCAAAAATAATTAATTTTTTATAATAAAATGGTTAGCCAACCTCCTTTTATTATCAAATGGAATTAATGTGCTAAAATAACCCTTTTTCGGTAGAGATGACCTTTGCTGTTTTATAATAGAAATGGGCGGATATATAAATGTTTAAACAGAAATGTTTGTGAATAAAAGGATATGCATTGTGTTTTCGTAGTTTGACCCTCTTTTCATTTACCTACGGCTCTATACGCGGGACATATTACATTTTGTAATGTATCACAAACACTATTAGTGTTAGATAAATTAAACAGCCATCCTGTGTTTTTAGCTGAAACCAGTTGGCTCCACTAAACCATGACAGATGAACAAGTATTGAATTAAAAACTGGATTGGACTTATTTGCTTTTTGTGAAGTTGACAAGTAGATGTTTTATTACCAGGATGGTACAATCCAAACGTTGGTTATGTATGCCAGCAAATCTTAATTGATGGTGTCAAGGCATTGAATTTTCATCGTAAATTTGTTTCAGCTGATCCAATCACACAAACAAAAGAGCTGAAAATTCACTGTCTTCGGCTGTAATTCGAATTCTGACTGGCTGTATGCCAATTTACTGTTTTCTTTGTAAGTAGTTCACAGACCTAGTCAAAGCTCACGGGAGTTACATCTACTTTCAGTACTTTCCCGGATGCCATATCTTCTGACATACATCAGAACATTTGATGCTAGTATCGCTCCTGGGAGTTCTCGGCCCCAGCTTTCAAATGAAACCATCAACCATAGTCGTCCATGTCCTACTCTTCCTGTAGATGGGACATATATGACACAGGCTTCCAAAACCGCAGTTTTGAACCACCGAGCACACAAGTCAGGTCGGACCAATATGATGCAAGTTTCGGAGACCTAGAACCGAACCTTATCCAGGGATACACAAATAAGACATTCAAAGGAGAGTGCCGGTTTTGACCTTCAGAGTTTCAAAATAACCACTCTCATTCAAAATGTACATCAGCCACCAAACATACAACCGTAACTAGTTATGAGGCTTGATTGAACTTTAGGACGTTGTTACCAATGCGATAAAATCGCTAGAAAAATTCCAAGAGAAATTTCTGTCAACCTCGGGAATCAATAGAGCACAAGGAATGTGGAGAAAAGCATAAACCTTCATTGTCCATAATCCGTGTGGACTTGGAACCATATTGCAGGCTCTACCATTTTGGTTATCATCACAATAGGTGCATGTTTGACTATAAGGTGGAGCAGTCAATTACGAACTCTTTCCCATCACGATTCCACTCATAATTAAATAAAGTTCATTCGCATTTTTGATGCAAATACTAACAATAATCCGTCGTAACAACCCTTAGATGTGTCAGAGCCTAGATCATTAATTACTAGTTTCGCTGATTGTGGTTTTACTTTTTGAGATCCTTTCATTACCGAATGTGTCAGTGGTAAACTACACGACAAATCAAGGTTACTTAGGAAGGTTCGAGAAAAAAAAATTTTGAATGTATGCAAGGTCTTCTAGGCTGGAAAATATTTTGTGACCACAAAACCTCGGAAAAACATGTTCTCAAATTTTTGTGAAAGATACTCGGCCTTCGAAAGTTCAAAAACCCCGATTTTCGACCAATTTTGAAGGTTTTTGCTAACACCACTCGCAGGCTGGTAAGCAGAGTGAATAATAATACGAAAGCCTGGTTCAATACCTTTCAAACGATACCCCACACGTGGGTTTTGAACGAAAATTGTATTTTTGGCGACCATTTTCGTGTGTCATCACTGGCTGTAGCATCACATTCAACTCATTACCAATCATTCAATACTTCACCGATTTTAGTGAAATTCTTTGGCGCTCGTAATTGGCTGCTTTACCCTATGTTTCACGTTAATTTCAAAATTAAATTTAGGGGAAAAAATTCCAAAAATTTTGCATTCGAAATTTATTTGCATTCATTTTCCGCATCAAGCTATCTAAAATGTTTGCTCAAAAAATTAACGTCATCCCCGATTTGAATTTCTTTTTAATTCAAATAATGGTACACAAAGGATAAAAGGACATTCATGGCAGTAGGAAGGGGTTAAAAAACTGTACATGCGAATATTCATCTCCAGTAGCTGAATGAAAAAGTTTATTTTTTATTTTTCATTCTATTCCTAAATGGAAATAATTTGAATAAAGCAACAACTTCACACCTATTTCAATATTTGCATACCGTATACCCTGTGTCAAATTAATTTATTTACACAACGGCTTTATTAAAACATTGTGTACAGCATTTCGTTACTATTCGTTTTTTGGGGAACATTAATGATGCATGTTTAACGACGACATGGAAAGTGATTTTTTATGCCTCTACAATTTTCGATATATGAGAAACCGAACTCATATTTTTTGGGAACTCATTTTTCTTTTTTTTTTTGTTCATCGTGTTAAAGGGGTCACAATAAAGGGTTACATCGTCGATAATTTAAAGACGAGACACAAAAAAAAGAGGAATGCAACAAACGTTCAGCGTGCCGCAAATAGTTTCAAACGGGGCAATAAATTTTCATATTTTCCACCTATTTGAAAATGGACCAAGTTATCGTTTAGATTTAATGGTAAGTTAGTTTACTCTTGCAGATATAATTTGCGGAACTAATTTTATAACCATTCGGAACGGAAATTTTTTATTTATTGCTTTCGATAATTTTTCCGATGCAGTCTGGTTGTTACCTTCGAACATTTTTTTATTATCCTGCAAAGCAAAACGTTTATTTTATTATTGTCCTTTGCCATTTTTGTCTGTTCCTAAAAAAAGAGTTCTCACGAAAAAATAATGTTGTCAAGTAACATTGAATCGCAAGATGTTTTTTTTGCTATTTTGAAGAATTCAATTGATCGTACGTAGTGCTAGTGAAGTAGAATTTTAACGACCATATCAAGCGCAGTCTAAAAGTGCCGTTTCAACCAACATGAAGCCAGCAACAACTAACATTAGATTTTTCTTTAGTTTTTTTTACGTAGACGGTACATTGTTTTCTGCAGAACAACACACAATCTGCCTGAGCCTTCGGAGGCTAGGGCCTAGATCTGTGTATTTTACTTGTTTCGCTGGTTGTGGTTCTGCTTCGAGATCCTGTCATTACCGGGAGTTTTCACTGTGCCCGTGGCAGGCTCTCTGCGACAAACCTAAGTTACACAGATGTTAATTCCCATTTACTTACTTAGTCGGGCACTACTATTGGTTTTGGCCTCTTTCAGTCGGACCTATTCCGCGCCGACGTTCTCCAATCGGTTACTCTCAGTACTTTCAGATCTGACTCAATTGCGTCCTTCCATCTGGATTTATGTTCAGCAGTTTCAAGGGGTACACGATCCTTCTCCATCCTTTTCACATTACCGAGCCATCTTAGCCGATATTCTTATGTGTTTGACTATATGTGACTCTTTGTAAAGCTCGTACAGCTCATGATTGAATCTCCTTCGCCAATGTCCATCCACATTTACTTCCCAAATATTGACAAATATTGACAAATATTCAAACACTAGAAGTGTCTGCTCATCCCGTGGTGTCATGCACCAATTTCCATTTATTGTGTACTTATAGGAGTGAAACTAGTAGGAGTGGAATACTAGCGTCTCCCAACAATACCTCTTGCCGGTAGGCCGTGTGACAGTTCTTCCTTTAACTACCCCAGATCCGAACCAATTCTACCAGTTGTGGTTTGCGTCCACGACCGGCAATCGACTTTTTCTGACGCGGCTGAGATTAAACTCTCGCACTGGCTACTTCAATCGTGTAGTGGAAAGCCGGCGAGTTGAACACTACACTGTTGACTTGTTTTTCGCAGCCAGTTGAGAAAAGTTACCTTTTGAAATGCGACATGTTTCAGCAGCTGAGCGGTCAGTATATTGTTTGATAAGCGTTAAGTCAAGGCAGTATATTTATCTGGACGATTTAGATGATTTAACAGGAGAAACTGAGGGATAAAAAGACGCTTTGTTTGACACCACTTTTCATTTTTCGCATTGCTTGCGTTTGATAATACCATAAATATTTAGTGATAAAATGTAAACCCATTCTGTAACTCGTTGCAAAATAGTATTTCATGCAACCGAGTAACAGATCAAAAATGGACTTCAGGGGGTTCATGAAAATCGGACACAATAGAACGGCTCCTAAAGCTGAACATTGATTATACATGGTCGGAATGCTCGTTTTGTCCAGATGTGATTCTTCTTATTTAAATGTTTGGTAGAAAATTAGGTAAAGTTTTTCATTGTGAAAGACGACCTTGGTTAATAAATAGCTATTTTATGGTACTGCGAGCAAAATAACTAGATTATTCTACATGAATATACTCGCCTCCTGATTGATCTGCAAACGGTACACTCGTCAGAATGAAATTTATTCATACTGGTACGTAATCTACTCTTTTCCTGTAAGATCAATTCATTCGCAGAACATAAATTTGGTTTCGGTTTTTAGACACTGCTTGACGTATGCACATCTTTCAGACCAAGTTTTCTTTTAATTTCACGCGGGCAGAAAGGGTTTCTGTGGATTTTCAAGAAATGGCAAAAAAAAAATTTGTTTCGATTTTCAGATTTTAGTTTTTGTTTTATTTTCTATTGAAAATTGCACTTAACAATTAATAAAAACGAAAATTGACAATTTTAATTACAAAAAAAAAAAATTATTTCGATAAAATAATCAGGATTAAAAATGTAAATAAATCAACAGCCAATTACAAACAATCGAACAAAATAGAGTTCAATTGAAAGTATCGTAAAATTAAAGGGACATCGTTACATATCTAATACATCTACAAACGGGAGGGAAAGAAGGACATATTTACATAAACAAAAAAAGACTGCGGAGCACAATACGGTCTTATGTATCGGTCAGTCACTCAGGAAGAAAAAAAAGTTTTAATTTCAAATGAGCACCAACAAAGTAAAGAAGAAAAAAATTGGAAAGAAATTCCAAAATGAAAACTGGCCGAGCGAATTTTAAACTATAATTCAAATGAACAGTTTAAAATGCGCAGTTCCAGTTTTGACTAAAGATATTTTTTTACCACTACTTGCATGCAGAGTTTTTCTTTTCTTTCTAAATTCCAAACTTAGGTCGAGTGATCCTCCCCTTCCTTGTTTTCAATCATCAAAATATTTCGCTTTTTTTTCTCGTCATTGCGAAAAATTTATCGCCGCCACATACCACCGCCCACTCCAACACCAATGCCACCTCTCCGCACCGCTTCCATATCTTCCGGTCGCTCGCCACGGTACTGTCTCTGCTTGTCTTCGAAATCACGCAAACGTTGATTGTATCGGTCGATTTGATCGCGTAAAATGGCATCCTCGTGGAATGCACGCTTTTCATCGTATTCTAAACAGCCGACACCGTCCAAACGCTCCAAATCCAGCCAGCCGCGGAACTTCACACACACGCCATTCATTATGAAATGCGATTTGATGTGAACCTGAAAGGTACAAGGAAATCGATCGATGATTATTGAGGCGGAAATTTGCACTTAAAGGTAAAGGTGAAAATATTGATTGAATTGCTATTGTGAAGTAAGTGACGAGAAGAAGAAGCTAAGAAATACGCTAGAACGACTGATACATAGTACGACTAGCCAATCAAATACACGCAGATAAGTTGGATGCTGTAACGGGCAATTCATATTTAATATTAGAAATGTCAAATTTGGTATTTGGTAGTTAGTTGTTAGCGGTAGTTATAAGCCGAGATGTTCACTAGCCTGACTATCATTTGAAGTTCATACGGTTAAATAATTGTCAGCGGAGATGTTTACTATACTCAAAAGCTGCACACCGACTGATTCTATTATTCTGACTGCTAGCCTGTATTTATAACTTGAATATTTGGTAGTTGGTAGTTGTCAGCTGAAATGCCACCACGAGCAAATCAACACCAGGGACAAGTCGTCATTTTAAATTGCAATGAGCAATCAACACCAGGGACAGATGCAAATTATCTGATTTCTGATAACCGATAGCTCATCTTCGACATTACAATTTGAAAATTGGTAGTTGACTATACTGCACTGATAGTAGATGACCCGAAATTGTCGGCACCTCACCAGGCTTTAGCCGATCCATTCTTGTTGGTATTCAAGTTTTTAAATATTTCACTGACTCTCTCTGTGCTAAGAAATTCATTTGTTTTTTTGTCTTGTCCTTCATACATTTACATTATGCGTGTTGATATTGCGTTACAGGAAAAGACTGCGATAAAAAAAAACTGCTTTGGTTTATCACCAAAAATTGTGGTTTCGTTTCCGAATAATCAAGAAACATTTTTTTTCTTGTATTTATCGTCGACCATCAGTCACAGACGCAGTATAGAACAACCAAAAATAAAGACAGAAAACGTTTAACGACTAAATGGGTCGACTAAGAAATGAAAATATGAATTTCAATAAGCACCGCGAAATGTATACAGCATTTACATCGCAATGAAAGAAAAACTTCGATAATTAACTGAGACATAAATCAATGCCACCAGTGATTCAGAATATTGTATGAATGGAAAATGGTCTAATAAATTAACACAGAAATTCGTATTAAAAGTAACAAATAATCGTATCATGATCCGGTGAATTAATTTCGAAGCGCGTTCTCACACACGACAAATTCCAGTCTGATCTCGTTTTATGTTCAACAACACAGAATGTCTCATTGTGTGCTCTACAAAGTCTCCTGACACCATGTTCAACTTATCCATCCTACAATGATGAACTGTGTTGTATTATTGATACACAAAAGGCATTTACAGTTGAAAAACAAAATTGTCGATTATATGCATCGCTATTATACTCAGTCAGTTGTCATTCCACAATGGTTATAACAAAATATAAAACGGAATGGGCATAATAACAATTTTCTGACTAATTAATTATCCCTTGTGTGTACGAGCATACCTAAACAATTTAAAATTTTTATTTTGTTCTTTCATTTTTCTCGGTTAAATACTGTGTTATAGCGCTATTCATAGGTCAAGCCTTCAATAGCACCAATTTCACGTTATGCCATTCAGCATTTCGTACAAATGTATATGCAACCATAAAAGACCTTTTATGTTTTTAACACACATGTTACAGTTTTGCTTAATTATTTATTGGGAACTTCCGGTCACGCAGCAGGTTTACAGAATCGAACAAAAAAGAATTTTTTTTTTCCGAAATTCAAACATTTTGTACTCTGGACATTGTTCAACGTGGACGGTTTTTTTGAATCCTTGTGATGGGTAAATTGGCCTGAACCGTATTTTCCATGTTGTTGAGTGATTTTTTAGTTGTTTTTAGACGATTTTTTTTGTTGTTGTTATGGTGTGTGTTCACATTGACTGGTGGAATTGGGTTTGAAAACCATATTTGCGTAGACTGATGTGTGTGGTGTTTGGTTGTTGTTTCATGTTTTAGTTTGTCTATAGCAAAGCACCTAGCATCAAGTTTCAAAAATATCAAACAGAGCAGCCACCCACACACATAGCAACCGCATTACTTTTCTATTTGAATGATACGGTCAACTGTCATTATGTACCACTGTACGCAAAGTTGTCCAGTACACATCCACTGACAGTTTGCTCTAAGGCGTCGTATATCAGAAACAAGAATCGACCAGCTGAAACCTGGTGAGGTCTTCTTTAAATTAAAATTCCTTCATAGCTCATGTTATAAACGATGCTAATGAGCTAACGATGCTAAGTAACACAAATATTTTGCGAAATTCTGTTGATCAATTATTTTGATGACTACCAGCTACCAATTCGGCGGTACCGACTACCTAATGTTGAAGTTATAAATACACAAGCAGAACGGTTCATTTCTTCAGTCGAATAGTAAACATCTTCGTTGACAATTATTTTGGTGGTCAACTACCAACTATCGATCGATCGGTCATCAGATATGTCTTCAAGTCTTAGTCTTAGAATGAATTATTCCCTGAATTCTGAAGAGCAACTTTGCCCTTAGATGTCATACGAAATTTCCGCTCTATGGAACGAGATATTGATTAATAAAGAGAAGCGCAAAAGTTGCGTATCTCAACGCTGTTTATAGGTCCATAGATTGTACCTTTCGATCCCCATTATCGTCTATACGATCTTTGTACTTGAGATGACTTCACCAGACCTCTTTTCCTTCTGACTGAACATCACTTCCAAATAGATTTTGAAATAGAATTGTCAGGTTGATTTTTGCTGATCTTACATTCTTTGCTTGCATTGAAAATTGGTTGCAGACAGGACGTATCGGGTCATTATGGTTCGTCATACCAAAAATGTATCGCCGCTCGTTTACAGAACTTCGATTTCAAAGAATTGTGTTCTTCGAGCTATGATTTGGTGTATAGCACTACCTATATTACTGTTCAAACTCTAAATCTTGTGGAGCACCGTAAATTAATTTGGGAATAATGATTTTCACTTTCTCCATACCCCAAAGTCGGAATCTGACTCCACGTCAGATTTCTCGACACAGCCAGGCTATCGACTTCAGTCGGCACTAAAACATAACACACAGTAAAATCAAAATAGCAATTTAAACTAATTACAATTTGTAATAATACCAGCTGCATAATCAATACTTTCCGACTTTTTACGCTTCCTGAGCAAGAAGATAATCATGAAACGCAAACTCCGAAAGAACTTTTCGCTTCTTCGTAATTTTCTTTCTTTCTTTGCTTTTGAAGATACATCACAACATCACGAATGATTGAAAGGCATTATCATTATTTTCCGGCACGCGAACGTCATATGGATTGATTTTCTTATGCGTTTCCTCGTGCATAACATTTCACATATGCTTTACAAGTGAAAAAAAAAATTCAGAAGAGAACCATTGTAAGGAAGATTCAGGAAATTATAATCTACACATTCAGCATCTTTAACTTCTTTGATTGTTATGTTGAAATATTATGTATTTTGCTCTGTTTCACATTAACAGGTATGCACGTGATTTGTTTCGTAGAAAGAGTGAAATAGTGAGCCATGTTTCCAAAAATAATTGGTAAAATAGTTGAGTTACTTCGCAAAAAAAAGTGACCGAATTGTAAGAAAATCTGTGCCAAAAATGCATCAAAAACAAGGTTTCCCCACCTCTTCCGCTCTTTCTCAAATGAAAAAGTTGAGATCAAAGGTCCCATCTGTCAAAGTGACGTTTAAAATGTCAAACGAATTTTGTTTTTGAATCGATCAAAAATCTTCAATTCTATTTTCACAATAGAATTGAGAAGAAATGAAAAATTTGTGATTGATTCGAAACAAAAAAAAAATCGTTTGCCGTTTAAATGTCTTTTTGACGTGTGGGAAAGACCAACTTTTTCGATTTTCGATGGAGACCGGAAAAAGATTCAGCTACTCTTCAAAGTAAATGAGTGATTGTTTCGGCAGGTGTTTTCAATTGGTAATATTGGTTAGAACGATGAGACGGTTTTATGCAACCGACAGAGAAATGTTAAGTTGATACGCCACCCCAAGTGTACCAACTTAGCATTTCTCTGGCAACCGAGTGAATAATGCTTTTTAGACACTACATTGTCACTCGGAGACCGCAGGCCGAGTGTAATGAACCAGATCGTGTGCCTAAAAATTTCTTTGGCTCACAACGTTTTTCCTAAAAAATAGACGACGAAAGCTCCACATTTCATTCTTGAGTTGATGAAATATCCTTTTTTTTTCGTTACATACGTAACGTTATGCGTCATGCATTGGGTAATTCGTCGGAAGAGGTTTAACAAGTACAATTATCACATGACTTAGCTTACAGATATTTGAATCTTCCACAAATTAAACGAAAAAATTCAAATTGATGGGTTCTCTTCCGTGAATTCTGAGCTTTGCTATTTGCTACTCCTGTCTCTCGGGCTCGTTTTTCGCTTAGCTATCTCAACCAATGGTTAATTTTGTCGTAATTTTGGATGAAGGTCTCTCATCTTTCTCTATGAAAAATGAAGAAATGTGCTCCCCCAGGCAAATTTTTTCATCTCAACATTCTTGAAACTATAGAATTTCAAGTGCGTCTCACAAAAATAGTTGGAAAAAGTGGAAAAGAAGTGCGTTCCCTGCATCCCTGCGATTAATAATTACATACAATGACTTTGTACGGTAATTAGTAATCTAACATGTTGAGCTTGGGTGTTGCAATGTTGTTATTCATGTAATGAGCTGGCTCATTGACGCAACATTTACACATCAATGTACAATTGATGACCAACGGTCAAGGCGTTACAAACGAAGCACTCAAAATTATTGATATATAATTTCAGAGTCACTTTTTCGTTTAACATTTAACATCAAATTATGTGCGAATGGTTTTGCGACAAAGCCGTTGTTGAATACATAAAACATTATTTCTGATTAACGTTGTTGCAACCCTTTTTTTGTCCAATGTTCTGTAGAGAGTTGACACAATTCAACGCAAGCACAATTTTTTAATGCAATTGTTCGAATGTTGGAACAAAAAAAAATTGGAAAATAAAAATAATCAACGGGATACGTATAGTGTATCGATGGGGTGCTTGACGGTGCCTGAAGAGGACAAAATATTTACGATTTTTTAATCGAACAAAAAATCTGTCCCATTTGTTACTTTCGATCTAATATTATTAACGCCTCAGCATGAAATCTTTCCGAATATTCTACATAATGGCTGTAACAAAAATTACAGTCGACAGAGAGAAAAACGAGAGAAGATCGTAACACGGTAGCAGACGCTGCGATGGCGCCTCGTACGATCCCTTTTACCTAGCTAACGTATCCCTACCACTTACGTAGTTGTAGCACCTACGCAGCCCTAGTGTGGCCGCACAAGTAAAACAAAAGAAATTGTATGAAACATATGCGTTGTGTAAATCGGGCATAGTGCGAATCTTCATTGCCAGTACGAAGTAACAGCTTTGAGAACCTCATAGAGCCGTAAAACAATGGGCTTAGTCTAGTCAAATGCCCCGAATCCATTTAATTAACCAAGAGACCATTCGGACTACATTTGCCTTTGGAATGAAACCAAAATTTTGGAAATTCTATGAAATTTACTCAAAGTATTCGCAAAAGAGTCCTAACTCAATTTTGTCGTACCATCATTCTATTGGCACTCCAATTGCTTGCTTTTTGAATGGAACAGAAAATTGAATGAAATTTGCTCGAGTTATTCGCGAAAAACAGTTAGGGTCGAGTAGCGGCCTCAGTCCAAGAGCCCTACTTCTTGGCCCACTGACCCGATTGCAAGAAACTTTTTTTTTCTTTGGATCAGTGTTGGCCGTACTTTTTAAATGAAACCAAAATCACGGAATTGAGATATTTCACTCGAATCGCATGCAAAAAAACACTTGAAGCCCTACTTAAGCTCACTTTAAAGGCCTCTAGCTCTCGATCCAGTGACTCGATTTCAATGTGATTTTTCAAGGATTGGTTATCAGTCCACATGATTTGCTGTTCTATTTAAGCTTCCAATCTGCGTTTTTTCATAGATATCTTCAAAGAACGCTAAAACACTTAAAGGACCCTAGCTTAGGCATGGGCCGTTCGAAAATGCCCATCTTCGAATATGACCTCACAATTTTGACTACCTTTCAGAAAAGAAAATATTATTTAATTGGATTTGATTTATTCAAATTATTGACGTGACTGACAGCCAGCAGTTATGTTAGCCGATCGATTTTTTGAAATTGGCGTGACCCTCGGCGTTGGGTCTAAACGACACATTAGACCATTCGTTTCTTCAGAAGACTTTCAGATGATGAATTAGAGAATACTTTTGTTGAGTTTAAACAAATTGGCTGGATGCAGTGTTAAAAGTTACAGCGCTTACACCGACATTTTTCTTAATTTCAAGGAAATAGTGGAAAAAAGGTAGGCGCAAGCGCTGTAACTTTAAGCTTTGCATCCAGCCGATTTTTTTAAACTGGAAAAAAGTATTCTCTGGATAACTATCTAAAAGTTTTCTGAAGAAACCAATGGTCTAATGTGTCGTTTAGACTCAACGCCGAGGGTCACGCCGTTTTCGAAAAATCGATCGTCCAGACATTTTTTTATTGTTGATTCGTCATCTACAATGTTGTGATCCGCACATGGTATTTATGACCGCCTGGCTCGAATTCCGATTAATATAAACGGCATATTCAACCGAATAGCCCTGTGTACTTCGTACGAGGCTAAAAAATTCGATCAAAATATTCGGACCCGTTGATGTTAATATTTAATAAAATCTTTTGTCATTCATTTATAATATTCAGAGCATTCAGATTCCGTCCATCTGTTTGCCTGGAATTAACGTCATAATATTGAATTTGAAGAAATAGTTGGAAATACTTTTTTTTTCCTTCAATTTAAAAGCATTCGGTATTCGGTTCATTTATCATCCGAAC
>JANTFA010137367.1:0-12729 GCA_026413405.1 Phytosciara flavipes
TAAGAACACACATAAAACGAACTTAAATTTAACGAGACATTTAGAGCCAAAGTGTAAAAAACATATTTTTTATCTAATTTTGAACCCCGTTGTAGCGACGATAAGAGAAAAATCTACTTGTGAGCACCACTAGTTCTACACCATATAAGATTCTAAGAGAACAGGATAATAGACACCTTTGAATTATTCAGAAAAAATATTGAGCGGTAACTTGACAAAATATATTTTAGTTCTGTCAAGTTCAGTTTTCACACAAACCTCTAAAACTGCGAATTTCTGAGGAATTCCCCGCTGTCTGACTTTGCGTTCCTCTTTGGACTGTTAGAATCATTGAGATTGATGCAGGCCAGTGTGTACAATTCTATGACGGAAGTAGAAGTTGATGTAAACATCTACTTGGCCACTTAGCTCTCTCCTATAGCCTACCAAAACACATCCTCTTCTAAAAAAAACGCCAAATGTCACTGCTATCGACTTTTGAAACATCCTTTCAGTAAATCCCGAATTCTACTGTTCACCTAAGCTAATAAATTGTCTCTATGTCCAATAAAATGCGAATACGATTTTCTGCTATAGAACAAGTCAACCAAAGTATCGAAACAAGTCGAAGAGATAATTGACGAAAAATGTCGAATTTTAAACAAAACCGGCACAGCCAGAGGAAGTGCCATTCATCATTTGAGCTTATGGATGAAGGGTCAACTTGACTGCGCGGTAATTATGCATATCCCACATTAATCGGTCAGGTCATTTTGCTTATCTTCGTATGGATTGTTTTGATTGAATAGCCACAGGAGAGCGAGATTACCATCGAACCCGAACCGGAAGAGGAACAGATCGAGGAATGGAGTCGTGATCAACTGATGCAACGTTCAAAAGAGCTGCAATTGATCGATGAGAATGGCAAATGTAAAGTTCCTAAATTAGACGTCGCTCACAATTGTGATAGAGTTGAGGAGATTACGTTAAGTGAAGTCGAAGATGAATGTAAGAGTGCTTCACGTAGCACAACGTCTGATAGCCAGGTAAGATTTGAGACGCTTTGTATGCTTTTCTATTGAACATTTCCATTCATCAATGTCCTGTAATTTGTGTTAGATAACCGTACGGTCCAGTCCCATAACTAATGATAAGATATCAGTATGCCGTCATTGTCATAAAAATTGTAAATCAAAGCTAAGCCAGTCCACTAGTAATTCGCTAAAAGTCCAACACAGTCAAGCATCACCGAATCGTTGCTGTCAAAGTCCATCAAGTAGTTCGAATAGTCAAACCTCCATTTCTACGCTAACTGGAAGCGCAAACCACAGTCAATTATCGAATTGTGACAAAAATTCCAGAACTAGTCTGTTGAACCAAAGTGATGCAGACAAGCGCAGCTCAACGAGTAGCAATAATCAACCTTGCAATTGTAAATGTGATCCCGAAGATTTTCAAAATACGTTGCGATGTTCACAGGAATTGCGCAAAGAAACGTGCAAAATTATTAACAGTGTAGCCGAGCTTAAATTATCACCGAAAAGTGTTCAACCAAACCATTCAAATTGTAAATGTTCGTGCGACGAAGAAATTGAAAAGCGCATAGCCGAAGGAAAATTCGATAAAGATGCTGATGACTGGTCTTTAATGTTGATTGGATTAGCACAGATCCATCCAACCACTGCTCTGGTACAAGTCGATCCGTTCGAAATATTACCCACAATATCGGTTGTGCCACCGACACCAGAAGGAGTTTATTCGAAATTAGGTTCTTCGTTGCTGTGGGACAATTCCAAATTGAATCAAGATGACTCGAAGCGAACAAATGAACAGAATGGTTTTGATGATGACGTATCTCCTGAGGATTCACCTCAGGATGAGGAACCACCATACAGGACGTTAAAGACTGGCTTGAAACGGTAAGAAGTGTAGATAGGTTCGAGAGGAACGTATAAGTAAAATCAAAAATTTTGATTGCAGTTATGGGACAATGTCCAGTTTGGAGAAGGTACCGTCAGAAGATGCAGATGACAAAACGTTAAATTCTTCAGATGAAGAGTATGATTGCGATGACGGTTAGTTACTAGCGTACTGTTTGTAGATCCTCTTCTGCCTTTCCATTCCACTAACTTTTGATTCGCATTGCGAAAATCTCCCTCATTTACGCTTGAACAGTTTTCCTTGCTGTGTTACTGATTCCTTTTTTGTCATCATCAGATATAAAAATTGTAACCAAAGAGATATTCAACACCGACGGCAAATCACAAAACTGGACCAATCGAGCCGGTTCATTTTTGGAACAATCTCGTGCATTTTTCGACACATACCTGGGACGTTGGGACCGAAGTAATGGTGACGATGTGAATGACGAAACCATTGACGACTGTACGTCTGGTGCAACATCTGGTGAAGAGGTCTGGGGTACACCGACAAGCGGCGAGAACGACGAAATACAAATGTTTAACTCAGATCAAACGCATTCGGTAAATGTGTAGCGTAAATATCTGTGACTTCGAATTAATAAAATTTTGACGAATTTAGTCGCCCACAAAATCGTCATCATCGCTGATTGACGACGACACCGAGTTGATGATGGATGAACTGTTGATGGCACCACCAATGACAGCTAGCTCGATTCGTGGACTTTTACCGCGGTAAAGCAATACTTGTTTTTATCCCTTTTCTGTTTTTGTAGATTCATTTTTTATTGTCTCAATGCGTAAATTCAAATTCAAAAGTAAAAATTCATGCATTCATTTGTAGTGACTTCAACCGTACCAAAAAATTTTAAACTGTAATTAGAAACACTTTCTCGTGTATAAAAACACTAGTCGAAGTTATTAGAATTGGGTGTGTGATGTGGAATAGAACTTTGGCTAGTTCGTTTCCACAATTGTGTCCTCTATTTCTTTTTTATTATAAATAGGTACAGCAAAGAGTGTTGTGGACAACTATTTCAATTGATACACATCAAAAGATAATTCATTATTAGTCTTGCGTTCTCGCATAAAATCCACGAATGAGCAGTAGTATCCCAATAGACGAATAAACACGAAGGAAGTGTGCAACTTACACAAAGTAAAATTCAACTGCCATTTACTTTTCCAAACATGTCTAAATTTGAAAATTCATATTTTTGTCGACATCGAGACTATATTATAACGTTGGAAGTTTAACTTGGATTTGGATTTGTTGGAGAGTGTTACCTCATGTAATGAAATACTTTCGCAGCATCCAAAGTACCAGTTGAAGAAAAGCTGTGTGGTCTGTTTTAGTAAAATGTGTGTTGCTGCTAATGAAGTAAAAGATTGTGTCAATCGGTTCAAGATTTTCAAGTGAAAGACACGGAAGAATATATAACTATGCTGGGAATAGGCTTACCACTTACGTGAAATGCTGATGATCATTATCAAATAAAAAAAGTTTTACGAAAAATGTTGGCGCCATTATGTCGTTCCGCACAGTATGATTGTAGACCCGCTGATTTCATGAAATTTAATATTTATTTACATATTTTCGGTACAAAAAGAAAAACTACTCCCACCACTTTTATCAATATTTTTCACATCACTTCACTTACTCAGATGTGGTAAATCTATTTCGAAAATAGGTACGCAAACGTTGTAATACCATGTCTTCGCATGGAATATCGTCGACATGAAATTCTTCCAGTTTGGGGAACATTTCTAAAAGATTTTCGATGCCATTGATCTCTGTGAAATTGTTCGTGCCAATTTCCAAAGTTACTAAATTACGAAAATTTCTTAACCGATGCAATATATCGGGATACGATAGATCGTTTCCAGATAAATTCAAACGTTGCACAGTATAATTATCATTTGCGATCGATGCTGAATCATCCAAAACTAATCCGGAACTTCTGACACTATAATGTTCCAAATTAGGCTTCCGAGCAATGGCATAGAATTCGAAATCGATTATTTTGACGTTGTCAGTGTTGAGCGATAGCGTACTTAAATTGGGTACATTGTCAAGGGATTTGCCGAGGCGAGTGAATTTATTCCCATCTAGATAAATAAACTTCAGGCTGGCACAGTGAACAAACACATCGTCCGCAAGTGTTTGAAGGTTGTTCTGCTCTAAGCCGATTTTTTCCAATCTAATTAAGTTGAGAGCTCCATCGTCAATGGTACCGATTTCATTTGAAGCCAATTGCAAAATCTCCAAATTTACTGCTCCGGTAAATGCATTTCGTTCAATCTTCCTCAGTTTGTTGCCATTCAAATTGATCACTTTCAATCCAACCATACCGTCGAATGTATGTGGCTTGATTTCAGTAATATCATTGTATGATAGTATCAGCTCTTGCAGTTGATGGCCTCCAATGAAGCTTTCTTTCCTTACTTCAATCAATTCGGCGAATATTTCCAACGTTACAAGCTTTGGAAACAATTCAAACAAGTTCAACGGCATCACGTAATATGACCCTTGGTTCATTTCGAAGTAAGTGGTATCGGCATCGGCATTGGGGATGTTTAATTTACTCGGCCCTCGTTCCTGGTAGCTCACATCTGGTATGGAGCACATTTCGTTCTTTTGTTCGCAAGTAACATTTACTATTTGAATGTTACTGTCTCCGAAAACACTAGACGAAATTGTGGCCAATCTATAAATGAATGAAGTTCAATTTTCAATTAGATTTGAAGTGTTGAACAAGAAATATTTTTGAACACTTGCAGAATAAACAGGCACAATGAATTCATGATCGCTCTTAGAATAGCGTCTTTTTGGTTGAAAATTTGCTTCGTAACTGATTTATATTTTCTTAGAAAATTTCGCAATAGAGATTAAAATATTGACCCGGACAATAAATGGACATCTTATCTGGCTTCGTTGTGTTGCTTGTTTCAACCAAATAATAAGAACATTGCACGTTCGATTACAGTGTATTTTATTGACCTTGCATTCGGACGAAGTTATCGTCCATCTTCATGGCTATAACAATAAACATACAACAATTATAATCCAATTCACAATGCCTCTGAATCAGTTTTCTAACTTACGTTAATTCAATCTACGCGAACAAGTTCTAATTCAATTTTCTTATTTACATTCACCGGACATTCAACCAGCAATACAACATATCCAAATCAAATAAATGGACATCGACTGCGATGTGAAAAATTGCAAATCGATACCAGCTTTAGCGAATCAATGTAATTCGTTCGGGAAAATAAGTTTCAGTCGTTACTAACTGATGATGTAATATCAGCGTATTATTTACATTCGTACGAAAAATTTCATTAACTTTCGATGCATAACTCGGAATATGAAAATGAAAAGTCACATTTTCGTGTAATTATTGACCTTGGCTTCGCCTCGGATAAACAACTTTACAACTTAACTTAAATCGAAATAAAAAACAAATAACTTTACAAGTAGCTGTGTTTTCCATCCCTAGTTATGTAAATAACTATTTAACTTTGAAACGACTATTCCATTTTGAAAGGTCAACAAATCAGAGATATGAATTGAATCTTAAGTTCAGGTTGTTGCACGCAGCGTATTATTTTGACGATGGACAATAAAAAAGTCATATAAGACAGTGTCTCCGGTGTTCTTATCAAGTTTGTCGTGGTTCATAAATTAAGTTTTCTAATTTTGGCAGCAGTTAGAACAGTTTCCCAAGATACATCCTTGATTAAGCAAACTAATTCTTAAATTGAACTAGTGTTTTGCATAAATGGTAATTTCGAGATCTTTCAATCACGACCAAATTTTTGTACAAATGATTTTGCTGCGTCACTGTAGCTTCCAAGTGTCTTTCCACAATAATTCTTTCCTTAATCCATCATGTTACCTAAAATTACCGGGTTACATACCACGCTTATCTCAAAAAATTCCACTTTGGGTCACTGAGTGAAGAAAGTATTAAGGTGGTTGACCGTGAATTAAGGCAATGCGAGTATTTTTAACTTTGCACGTTAATATCTTGAGACATTTTGAAGTTAAAGACCAATGGCCAATTTTATTATGAAGATTGAACTCTTGGCTTTGTAATAAAACCAGAAATAATTAATTTTAGATAAATTTCTTGGACTAAACATAAGAGTTTCGGTGATTCCAGAGTTGTGGTATGCGAACCGTGATTTGTGGCAATTCATATAAAATACATGGACCGATAGTTGGTGGTGTCTATCATATATCGACCTCATATCACGGTTTTCATGGACCGTGAGTTGTGGTAAAAAAAAATTGTACGTGTAAACTCCCATAAGCCAAATATCGGCCACTTTTCGCATCTGCAATTCACGGTCGACCACCTTATTTTCGTCTTTTGAACTTTTCTATCAAATTTTTGTTCATGCGATTCGTGATGGACTTAGTGCCGAAATCTTTACATTTTTGTCATAAATAATGTTTTATAACATGCATGATAAGATATTTGGTTGACCTAATGTTTAAAAAAATGTATCAAAATGTGAGATTATACGGAACCCAGTACATGGTTTCATTTCAAAACCTACCAAAATGTTATCTGTTAATACAAAAAGAAGTTGCTGTGGCAGAAATTATTAGGAACAATTAAGCTGAAAACTCACGAGCTATTTTGCGCTAGTAGGATGCTACGTTTTCAATTGTTTAGCGTGTGGTGAAGATCCGATTACAATAGAAGTCGTAGTATAATTGTCGATCTCAGAACTGAAAAATTGCTCGTGTGTCTTCGACTTTAAGCAATTATGCAACCATGGAAAAATTTGAATCATTCAATTAAATTGTCTTAACAGTTGTACCAAAATTTTGCAGCTAGGACCGTTACATTGTATGATATCGACATTGTATTTTATCTCTCAATTTAAGCAATCGGCTGTACAAAAAATCATTTCTTTCGACCGGCGTAGTATCGGGGATACATTTGTAAAAAATAGATACGATTTTATTCTTAGTTTAATTAGATTTACGTCTAGTTTCTAGCCGATTTTTTTATCATAGTATAGTTAAACGAAATAGTTTTATAATAATCATTATAGGCGAAGATTAGAGCCATTATTTGAAGAAGACACAGAGAGTGGCAATAGTGACGAAGATAATCTGCCACCAGATTGCAGTAGTTCGGATCAGGTAGGATTAGTTCCTCACTCATTTTTAATGTTAGCAAAATAGTTTTAGAAGTTCACATCATAAAATTGCGCCATTTAATTCAAACGTAAAACGATGCGCTTCTGAAGGTTTGACAGAGGATTGATGAAATAAATCGGATTTAGTTCGTTAAAAAGAAAAAACTAAATTTGTACTCGTTTTACGTTGATCAGACAGAAAGTTTCCGAATTTGTGGCGCACTTTTGTCGTGAGAATAAAAGTTTTGTTTCCTTAATTTTTTGTTTCTTAGATTTTTTTTCAATTGAAATGAAAATAATTCTAGAATAACTTTTAGACAAGTAATCCACACAAATCAGTACATAATTAAGATCATTACCACACACAAAATACCTAGTTGTCTTTGCTAAATAGAATAACTCAAGCTTGCAAAAAATTAGTGGTAAGTTTAATTTCTAAATAAATCGGCAGGGGCAAGTGCGGAAAACTTATATACCAAATGGTCACGATTTAGAAAAAAGCAGACCAATCGAATCCACACCGACAACACCTGCCCCGACAACGATGGACATTGTGCGACCGATCGCACCATACGCACAAAATTGTGGGAGCGTTGCTGACATTTGTTCAACTCCTGCACTTCCAGGAGAAGTAAAAAAATCTGCCGAAAATATCGATCATGTCGACGATCGGTCCAATGCAGCAGCACCAACATCACCACTACCAACTCAAGCCATCGCCGGTCTGAGTCCACGTTTGGAGATGCGTCTGGCCCTGAACAACGACATAATGGGCGACGAAGATTTAATTTGTTACGCTCCTGGACCGGATCTAGCTACAATTCTCGGACGCGACCTCTCCACATACCATCGGTTCACTGGAAGGGACTTGATAAGTCGATCGGCGAGCCGAATTGTCCCAAAAGAGGGACGCATCTCCTTCTGTCAACAGAAAAATTCCAAAATGGACACCCCGACTCCAAATCGAAAAAAGTCAAATCAAAGTACATGGAACAGTTCTGCATTTGCGGGTCCAGGTTTGTGCTTCACTCAAGAATAAAATGATAAAATTGACATTTTGACGGAATTGTATGTGTAATTTTCGTTGTTTTTTTAGCCAACGGAAAAAATCTAAGCGACCTGGAACGATTAGCGAAACAAGAGATGAAACATTGCAAATATCAATTGAAGAGTTGTCCAGCAACAACTCTGTCTACAAATCAAATGACGAATACTACTCATGCTGATAGTTCCAAATCCGACAGACCGAAATTGTAATTTTGCTATAACATTACTATCAGCCTTGAGCCATGCCTGATTTTCGATTCAACAGTTTCAGTTTTCTTTCACGCAAGAATTCAAAGAATAAAGTAACTGCAACCGAATTCAATTTGAGCGTAGCGAACAATACTACCAGCCCTAGTTCACCATCCCGTTCAGATGCTGTGAGTAACTGAAATTTTGTTGATATTCCGAAACGGAGAAACAATTTTTTTTTATTTCTTTATCTTTGATTCGGTCAATAGATTTGAGGCGTTTCTATCTGTCCTCTGTAGAGTTCATCATTTAAAAATTAATGAAAATAAAAACCAAAATGTACAAAATACAAAACACATCAGACAAATTCTCTGCTTCTAGGACAAATCTTTGGACCGAAGATTTTGGAAACAATTATCGAAACGTCGGCGATCTTTAAGTGTATCGGAAATCGAAGCAATGTAAAAAATTGTTTCTTGTTACTAAGGTTTATTGAAACAGCTAGATATGTTTTCACATAGGAACACTGGCCGTTTCCGAAAGATTATTTTCCCCATTTTTTTTGTATGGAAAGAAATACTGAAAACCGAAAATTTTCTACTTTGTGATAATAAGTTACCATCGGGCGCCTAATCATGAAGTTATTTGACTATTTTTACCGATTTACATGAATATTGAAACAAAAAAATTGCAGCGAGTTTCCATTGTTTAGCCTGTGTTGAATAGGGAAACTTTAGAAAACGTTGCAACGCAGAATTTATAGTGTGCTTGATTGATAGCTGAAAGGGTGACAATAAATTGTCGTTGTAAGTTTCTGTGTGCTCTCTCATTGAAAACAGTCACGTCAAATCTACTACTTCATTTACATAAAACATGTTTTCGCACGTTTCTGCGGTGTGACGGATTGCATAATTTTAAGACAAATTCTCAGAAGAGAGTGAATACTTCACGTGTCACATATTACTAAGACATTCCAAAGAAGAAAGTTAGAATCCTGCCGTTTTGCTTAGATCACATAATAATTGTCCAAAAATCCACGTCGAACCTTGACGCATTTTCCCAGAATATATCGTCTTGTCGCCTGCATCCCAGTGACCAAATATCTAAATTCATCTCCTTTACCAAATCTTCCGAAAAGTAAAATTCAACGTACAACACTCAATTCAATATCTTTTACCTGTCGTCAAGATAGACGCACAGGGGTTTAGACAGATCTATGGATCACACGCGTAAATGCGTCGGTCTTCAATAAACATTGAAGATTGTTTGGTGAAAATGGACGCTACCCTGCAAATATGTTGAACCTTCGACAAATATTCGACATTGTAAAATGCAACGTCCTTTCGAAGCCACCTGAAACCCTGATGTGCTCTCGCACACATTTCGAACGAACAAATCTTCAAATTACTTAAAAGTTTCTATCGTTATGTAATTTATGAACGGCCCTTTCAGATTTTGATACATGCTAGCTGATGCAATTCAATACATTCCATAAAATCTCCAAAATCTGAAAGCACACCAACGAAAGTAGTAAACTTTGCGGTTTTCATTGAAAATTTATTAGTACAATTTACTCGTAACGAATTTTCAATTTAAAATTACAATTTCGAAAAACCAAAAATGAATTTATCAACAAAAATTTACCAAAAGAAAAGAAAATTCTTTAGAAGTTAGAAAACCTATCGTGACCCGTGTCCCTAACAACCTAACTATAAAATATAAAAAAAAATTCTTTACCGTTTGAAGCAATTTTTTTTAGATAAACCAATTTTTATATAAAGCAAATTAGAACAAAGACAAAGTCAATTTAGAGAAATCCGAAACTTAAATTAAAAAACTTTTTGGTCTATTTAAAGTCAACCGAACGATGTAAAAAGACATTTAGGAAATAATTTACATTAAACAATAACTACGACACGTAATAAATAAAATTAAAAATAAATTTGAAACAAAAATGGTGCAGATAAAATTTTACTCGAAAAAATTAAATTTTTAAGGTTACATGTTGTTGAATCCTCAATCACTATCAGTGCTGACGAATTATCAACATAAAATTTATATTGAGCGAGTGCTATCTAATGGTGGTTTCACTTACGAAATTAGTGCTCACGTGAAACCGCAGAATATAGTGTGTTGAACTATTATGTTGCTGCATCCGTTCATTGATCTCAATTTATTGATCTTACATTAAGATTTACTTAAAAATACGACATTTTAACTAAAACGGCAATAAGCATCACTTTCAGCGGCGCTCGTTCAGTCCCATTTATTCTTCAATTTTTTCCTTTCAACTATACACCATCGCTATGTCAACTACAGCCCTAAGCTCGACTCTTTTGGATATCGGTAAATCATTGAATTTTCTTGACCTTACTCGTCCAGCACTGATAAGTTGGATACAGCGACATCTATCCACAACTATTGACATTAAATGAAAAGTACTAAAAGTAATTATAGAAAAAAAATTTACTCAAAATTAAAGTTGGATAGTGCCTAAAATTATCATTTAAAATTATTCACTTTTATTGACCATTTTTGCCATAGACTATTTTGATTGCAAAAAATGTGGTTTTAAATCCATAATCATCTATGTGAAGGTTAAAAAAACAAACAAAAATTTTTTATATAATTCTAACTCGTCCATTATTCTCTAATAGAAAACTGAATTGAAATGTAAAATTATTTAGAAATTATCTTTGAAAAAAAAAACAGAGAACAGATATAACTCAAGTAGTTTGGATTAAGTAATCAAATTCAACGTTTCCACAATGCATTTTGCCTTAATATTAGCGATGAAAAAAATCTGAACTTTTTAAATAATTAATTTAAACGAATGAAATAGTAGTAGTCGAGGCATACGAAGAAGAAGATGATAATGACGATTTATATGACTTACTCGAATGCAATCTTTTTGTATAATGTAAAAAGAAAGTTAAGAATCTTTTTTTGATTTGAATTGATTCATTTTATTGATCTCAACGATATTCAGGCCAAAAAACAAAACTATTAAAAATAAAATAAAAATTTATTGAGTCTTAGATTACATGGCGTTTTTCTATTCTTCTAACTAAACATCACCTTCAACCACAGAAGACTGGACCGAGATTTTCTATCATCTACAGGTTACGGTCCTTTAACACTTAACCCTACTTTAAGGTGGATGGCGTTTAGGTTGAAATTCTTACCGTGGATGGACTGGCTTTCATATGTAGTATATTATACTGAAAATTCCCGTTAATTCAGCTGTGAACATCTGTAAGGCCGCCAGGACCAGGCTGGCTCGAAAAAGCCCTTCGGGCGATGTATGAAGAAAATGTGCAAAAAGCCCATCGTTAGCATTTGTCCATACAAAAATCAAAAAGCCTTTCAGGCGTCGCCCGAAGGCCCATAGGGCCAGTCTGGGCCTGTAAGGCGCTATTGGAAATTGGGTATGCTTCGTCATTCTTTTAGTGTAATTGCAACTAATTGCGAGTTTAGATGATTGCTGCATATGTAAAAAAGATTACAAGCTGACAACACATTACAATGGACTCCTTTCCTAACTGTTTTTACCATTAATAACTCAACCAAGAGCTGCGAAATTCTCATCAACCCTTCCAATGGTTTCACATTTCTCAAATTCTTCGTGCTTCAAGATTTTTATTATTTTGAATCTACAGACTTCTCAATCTAGAATTTTGCAATTTTTACTCTAGCTAAATTCGGCAGCTGGTTCACACATACAAATTTGTCACATATTGTGAACAACTCAAAGAGACGTTACACCATTCCACCCAGTTAGTTTAACCAATACCACCAAGTATTTTGGTTTTCAAACTGTTCCATGAAACCATAATGAATCCCGGCTCTTCATTTCAAATGCAGGGCTCTAACATCACATAACACCGCAAATGTTTCTTCTTTGTTAAATCCGTTCAAATGTTTTTCATGCGGAAATGCTCGAAATAAGTTAGGGAAAGCTCGACGATAAGATTTTAGCATGATATAGCGAAAACATCGAATCGCATCGTTGATCAACATTATTGTTTTCTTCTTCTGATAACGGAAGAACATAATTTGGGAATAAATATTAATTTGATTACCGGGACACATATTAATAGAATTTTTTCAATTATAATGCAGAATCTTCATCAATGATGTTACTATGAAGGGAAACTTATAACAAGTAGATAATTGAATCGAGAAATGGGTCATTACTCCACTGGAGAGAGTTACAATTATTGATATTCAGGGAGCTTAACGAGCAAAATAGCTAGCGCAATAGTTCGAAACTTTATATTTCGTCTTGTGTCTTGTGTGAATGCCTACCTTACCTAGGGCTCGCCACAAGCGACAAAACATAAAGTTCCAACACAAGAACGTAATCTACTATTTCATATCTTGCCATAAGTAATCCGACAAATAATGTAATGTGATCATTTCCGCCACTTGGTGT
>JANTFA010137378.1:0-12725 GCA_026413405.1 Phytosciara flavipes
AGCCCTTCCATGCAAAATAATCAAAACGGTTCATCAATGCTTCATCAGTATATTTTTACTCTTATGCCATGTTTCATTGAAAATTATTATTTTTGTTTAGCCATAACAAAAATTCTCTCGTTGTCTGCCGTTTTTTTGATAATGGATAATTTATATTTAACAAAAAAAAAATGAAAAGAGAAGAGGAAATAAAATCAAATGTGGGTCATGTTTCACCTGTATATGTTTATTTGCTCTTCGGGTTCGGAATGGGTGTGAAAAAAAGGTTAAATAATTGGTTTTTTAAATGGCTTTTTAAACTCTTAAAATTACAAATTTTTTTTTTTGGCCTCGAACAAATATGGGGATATACAAACAATCGAAACCAGTCATGGAAACGGCACTCTGATAAATGTTCATTTCGAATAACAATTTTCACTTTTGTGCTACCAATTTTATTTTTCATTACTCTTTACGATTATGCTCAAACTTTCTTGTATTGCTTCCAAAATATATTTACAAAATGCTACAGCCGAAAACGAAATTCTTCCGATTCTGGCGTTTTTGCGGTCGTCGTCAGTCATATTTGTATCGAAATTTGATGCAGCCCATGTCCATGTAAACATCAAACATATCTATTTTGTCCTTATTGTCCTTACTTTGAACTCAAACCCATGCAATTATTAACTTATTTCCTTTAGCTTTATAAAAGAAAAACATTTTCGAATCCTTGATAGAATAGTAGAATTCGCTCGCTACGCTCGTAATGTATATATCACTATAACGAATATCCTTAATAACGTAAACATTCTCAAATCAATGATGAAGTAATGGTCCGATTGCCGGGATGATTTCGTGATCCGGTTTTTCCTCAGTAAGTGGTCCCACTCTAAATTTCATGTCCTACCGCAGGACATGTAGGACACTTATTGTATTAAAAATAGGTCGTATCAAAGTAGAAAATTTGTCATTAGCCGAATCATGAAGGGGGGTGGGGTGTATTTAAATGTTTGCAAATAATCGAATAAGCAAAGCAGCTCATCATCAGCGAGAAAAAAAGATTTCCAGAACAAAGAACTAACTGTTTGTCAGGAATGGTTCGCTTGAACGGTAGTTAGAGTTCATAGAGAGAGAGAGAGAGAGAGAGAGACGTACGTTAACTGTAGGTCAGACAACTTTTGAATCTTGCTTTATGTTTGTAAAGAAACGATGATAGACGAGCACTTGTGTGTGCTGCCTAGTGAACTCTTCTAATAGAGTCTCGTTCATTCCACTACAAACAACCGGATGAACGTGGATGGTTTGAATTACAGAAGAGTAATGGCACCGAGTTAAAATGATTGCCTTGAAACAGATCTATAAACTGAAAAAATGATTTTTCGTCTACTTAGTGTTGACACCACTCCACTACATACACTAGTACTAGAACTGATCTTGACTCTACCTGCTAAGATGTTATTAGCTAAGGAAGCTTTTTGCTTGAGTTTCGAAAAAATGTTTAAGTTTGAACCACAAGTAGTACTCAGTGAAAATAGTATTGAATATGAATTTCCAGTATGAGAAGAAAGTTGAGAAAAAGTAAAAATGAATAAGCGCCGCAGGCGAAGTTTTTTTATGTACTTGGTGTGACCGGAACCAGATATTTCATGAAAATATGATGTGACACAAACTTTTTCAGGCTGTGAGAAATCAAGAACTCAAGTTAAAGACAGAAAACGAAACCGTGTAGGTTTTCAGAATTCCGCTTCTGTACTCGATCTATTTCAAACTCTTTTCAAACTCAAAAAATGTATCTTTTAGTTTGTTAGAATCACACTGCCCATAAGGATCCAGCATATCAATGGACTTGCACCATGGAGCCCACTTATAGCCTTTTCGGCTTTACAGTTGTAGCCTCGTTGAATGCATACGAAAATGCTTCGTCCTTCATGTCTTCAAATAAATCTTAGATAATCCTTTCTGCGTACAGAACCTACCAAATTTCTGTTTGTGGCACTTTTCCGCACTTGAAAACAATGAAAACATTTACGCAGGTTTGAATTTGGAATGCCTCTTCGGCAATATTCACAGTAACACATTCGGCAGAATTATGGCAATTTTGACATGAATATTCATAAGAAAGTTATCACAAATTCACAATGATGTATCAATGTGAAGTAATATTCTAATCGAGATAATCATGCGGGCAATATCTTTACTTTCACCTAACTAAAGTGTCCTGCGTAGGACAGTAGGACAAGTAGGATGAATTTTGAAAAAGTAGGACAAAGTATGAAAGTAGAACACAGTGGGACCGCTGCCAGTGCTCCCAGAACTCAATGAATTTTTCTTGCTTCTTTGCCTCGATATGGCAGTGTTTGAGGCAACCATTAAGATACAAGCATTCAACTTTGCATTAACTAACGAATGATATTGATTAATCTGTACAATGAGAAAAATACATTTTCACAAAATTTCGACTTCACTCTTTCATGAGAAAAATGTCTTCTTTGCCTTATGAGGACAAGCAAAAATTCTGTGGAACCTCTGAAATTTCTACAATAAAAACTAAAAAAAAAACAAAGCACGAATACTTTTTTGTCCTTATAAATACGATCCGTCGAGCTCGTTTCTCCTCGTTTCGAGTTATCAGTGTATTATGTAGCTCACACATCTTTTGATAACCTGAAATTTTCGTTAGTCTCTGTTTCACGACACAGCCTTGATTATTGCGACAAATTTCTTTTTGCGAATTTTCTCGTCTATGCATTCTTTCGGTATTCTAAGCTTTTAGCAACTAAATTTGATCGTATGTCTAAATTAGTTTCGGTTTCGTCAGCTAGCTAAATAATTTATAATTTTCAATAAATGTACCGAATTCGGATTGAAACAAATGCTCACGGACACGCTGTTACAGATACAGTGTTTATCTACCATGGTCCAGCTGGTTGATCGGCTGAATCAAATTTCGATGCAAATATGACTGACTTCAACTTCAACAACGAATTTGTTTTAATCGATATCGATATTTAATTGACTAGGCATACAATTTTTGTACATCCCTGTTGTCACCTTCTGGACGATATTTTCAGTGTTTAAAAGCATTGCATTAACTTAATTCTTGGATCTCTTACATTTTTTCCCCTCCACCACGGTGTTGATATCCCACTATACATATCTGCCGTCCGCAAAAAGCTTTTGTGAATGTGTGTGATAAAATGGGTGTTCCGGGAATGAAATTAATTATCGGAATTATTGGTAGTATCTAATCGATACCCTCGATCGTAATCCAACATTGTGGCACTGTGTACAATGTGGAAATTATCTCGCACCTATTTGTTAGAGAAAAACGTTGGGTATAGATTGAATTGAAAAGTTATCGAGTTGCGGGAAAAGTTGATCACTTCAGAGACGTAACAAGAGTTACAATTGGTTTGTCCTTTTTTGTAAAGCTGGAGTTATTTACACACAAACAAAAAAAAAACTTTTCGCTGTTAAAAGCGATGTGAAGTACAGTTTTTAAACTCGCATTACGTGCATCGATGATCTCTGCTATCATTCCTCTGCTATGAATTACATATTTATAAACTTTTTAATTAATATTTCCATTCATACATTTCGTGTTAGTCGTCTAATATTTTAATGATACATTCATCAACATCCGACGAGAAATACTGCTGTACCAATTGCTTCAGTTATAGAACATATTCCATGTACGATTCTAACCGATTCGTATTAATTGTAAAATTAGATAAATTGGATATTATTATACACACCACCCAGCTCTATCTCTCACTCTACGCAAAACTATAGATGCAAAAATGCAGTTCAAATTTATAATTCGATAAACGAAGGGATTAACTTATTCCATACATTGAAAATTCAACAGTTTGAACAAACAAAATTAATTGTATGAAATATCTAATTAGCGTACCTGGCTTCAGTGCTGCAAACGTAAAGCTGTTTATATTAAGAGTGTTTTCATCCACCGTATAATTAATACCAGTGCTAGAAATTCTGTTTTGAAACACGTTAAGCTTTTTGTTGGCTTCCTTGCAATTTTCACACTTTTTCCCCAATTTCCTTTCAAAATAATGGATCGTTTTTACCTAATGGATTACCTGATTGCAATTTATCAAATATCAAAGTTCACTTCATCCAAAAAAAATGGTTACAGCAGATTGATTTAACAGTTTGGCAAGGATTTCATATTTATATTATGATTTTACTTGCTTAGTGATTCGATACGTTTGTTGTTGGGTTGCAAAATTCAGACTCAAAAGTCGAGATTTTAGGAAGAATCATGGGTTCACACATTAGACTGATCCTTGTTCTTTAACATCTTGACGTGTTGTGTTGGACTTATTATTATTATTAAATAGGGTGAACACCTAATCACTTAAGTGTTCATGCACTTAGGCCGCTGGTGAGCCCATTGTGCTACCCATACTGAATTAGACTTTGCCAATTGCTACACTCCGTATTTTATGTGAAATCTTCCTGTACTACTAATGTAGTTAAGGATATCCCTGGGGTGTAGTGATTTGATTGAACCGCGATTAAGCGTGTAGTTGCCCAGTACTCATTAGGAAGATCCTCATCGCTGATACCTATGAGTGGATCGGGTAGAACAGTTGTTACAGTAGTGGCTGCCCCACTCCTAGCTAGAGCGTCTGCTTTTTCATTACCCTCAATGCTAGCGTGACCTGGTACCCACGTGATGTTAACATTATTTGAGTGTGAGATAGCTTCAAGTGCCTCCACGCATTTTAATGTAAGAGCTGAGTTAATTTTAGGCACTTTAATTGTTTTAATGGCAGCTTGACTGTCTGTGTATATTGAGATGGTTTGAGTCTCAGTATTATTAATGTGTTCACAACATTTTGTTATGGCCGCTACTTCCGCTAGTTATTGCCTAAGGGGATAGATAGCTCCAGGTTCAATAGGTCGCATGATACTCCTGCTCCGCTCGTCATTAGAGATCCATCGGTGTAAAAGTTGGTGCTATTGGTGAGTGGTAGTAAATTATCTGTCCACATTGATCTTTCGGGGATGTTAATTTGAAAATTCCTTTCAAATTTATATGTTGGTGCAATGTAGTCTGTTTTCATTTGCATAATAGGAATAGCTGACTCAGATTTATTCCAGATCGCTGTGTGACCAAAATCTTTATAATAAATTGAAGAATTACGTCTGAGTCTATTTAGAACCAGTTGGACTTAATTTCTTTTTAAAAGAAATTATTGTAACAGGCAGATATCAGCATTCTCAAACGCGTATTCTCGGATGTTTGGTATTACGGCTGCGAAAATGGGTTTCCCAGCCTCAATATCAACTCTCTGCATATTCTAGATGGTTTTATGCCATCAACGCTTTTCACGCTTCACTGTTACCAGCAAATTACAGTTCTTTTCGCTACTAAAACTCAGTCGTCCGCTGACTAATGATTTCTTTTTATTTCGGAAATTTTCGAATGATGTGAGTGCCGAGTTTTAAAAGCTGACAAACGGTGAAAGTTTGGAGCATCGAAAACGTCAGAACATATCCACCTCCGCACACTGAAATATGCTCATATGGGAGTCGTTTCTGGTGCATGACCTTAAAATAGTCTGGACGTGTAACTCCTAGGTAGAATCTTTCGTTTTTCAATCTCAAGCTCAAGAATTAAAAATTCTTAGAGTTTCGCGTTACTAATCTCCAAGCAAGAGAAATGGTAGAAAGACAAAACCTCAGGTTTATTCATCAGAAAATATAGTTTCTCCCTTGATCAATTGGTCCAATTTCGATCTTTTTTCGATCTTGCATTGTACAGGCTGTCGGGTCTGTTCATTTTAAATGCATACAGGTTCATCTTGTTTGTCTGTCCCATGCGAAAGTTGAACATATCTGGCAATATGCCCCCTGTGAAAATGACTTATTACATGTGAAATTGAAGCAGTAAGCCAGACTAAATTGAATTCTGGTTAATTCATTAATTCGGAAACAATTTTATTACAAAACTGTATTTGAGCAACTTGCTTTGGTAAATGTTTTTCGAAATGTATAGACCTTGCACCAACGACTATAATTCCAAATGAGTTTTTTTTGTATTATGTGAGTTAAGAAGGATTTCTACTACCCTTGTTCATTTCTTAACGTAATCTATAGCACATACATGAAAACTGTTTGAAGATAGTGCTCCGCGAATCAATTACCGCCTAGATCTTAGAAATCGCCGATGGCTTGTTTCCATGTCGCTCGGAATTTTCGCAAATTGAGTCTTAAATTTGTCAATCTGGCTTTCCTTTCCTTTTGAGCTACATTACTCAGAACATGTCACAATGTTTTTTATTATCCACTACCTAGCCATATCAACAGCATACTTACAAAGTCTTTGTTTCTAAGGAAAGACAACAAAAGAAAGAAGCAAAAAACGAAACACAACAGACTGAAAAACCGAAACTCACTTATCTTTCTTATTGTATCCAATAACACCGCGTTTGACTTTATTTTGTAATCCAATACGGAACGAAATCATCTAATGTTTTTTTTTAAAGAAGATACGACGACACCATATACTTATTGATTTAAAAATAAAAAATATTGTTCGCGAGGGATCACCGCTATGTTTGGGGAAAAAAAGAGAAACGTCTATTTTAGCCCTACGGAATAAATGTCAATCGATGGAAACAAGCTAACTTAAAAAATAAAGAAAATATTTATGACAAGAGAATATTTTTCTTTTACACTGAGTGTGTGTGTGTCTAATGTATACCTGTGCCTCTCTAATGGGTATATAATGATGTGTGTGTAAGTATGTTATACCGTGTCCTGTTGTTTTTCGTTAATTTTATGCGACTCATTTTTTTTATCTTAATTCATCTTTATAGATAATGTATCTATTTTTTCAGGCGCCTCTTGTTCTTGGACTTTTGAAAAACCATGGGAATATCAATTTAAATGTTCGTATTATATTTCCTTTATTTTGCAATTGATTTTTTTTTCGTTTTATTTATTTTGTTTGTTTTTTTTTTTCATCTATATCTCGCTAACGATTGTTTTAAAAAGCCATTTAATAATAACAGGAATCCATAAAAATGAAATTGATTTTAAAAGAAACGAAAATATAAAAAACCAAAATTTAGTGACTTTTAGTGAATTTTGAGACGTGTGATTAAAAAACGAAATGTTTCTTCAAATTCAATTCCACAGAACACAACCGTAGCGCTACAAAATCAAGAATTTGCTGTTACATCGCCGTCATCCGGATCTCCGTTGCCAATATCAGGAACTGATCCAATATCGCACAGTGTTCAGGGGACACAAACTGGTGGACCGAATACAGTTCTCAGGGTTATAGTTGAATCATTGGTGTATCCAGTTTCGTTGGATATTTTGCATCAAATTTTCCAACGTTTTGGAAAAGTACTGAAAATTGTAACATTTACAAAAAATAATTCATTCCAAGTATGTACAATAGACCAAGACATGATGTGTCGATGATCGATGGAAACGGAGCAAATAATCAATCTCTTTCACCATCAGGCTCTTATTCAATATCCCGACGCGCAAACGGCTCAGCACGCCAAAGCTGTATTGGATGGGCAAAATATCTACAATGGGTGCTGTACCCTTCGAATCGATAATAGTAAACTAACCGCATTGAATGTTAAATACAACAATGACAAATCGCGAGACTTTACCAATCCATCGTTACCGCCCGGAGAGCCCGGAGCTGATCAATTAATTGCTGGTGCTGGTGGACTAGTGAATGCTAATGACTTATTGTTAATAGCAGCGTCGCGTCAGAGGCCAACACTAACAGGTGATAGTTTAGGTATCTCTATTTTTGTCATTGTTTTTGTTTTGTTTAGTTTTTTATTATCTCGTAATAGTCGGTGTTGTTACTGATCTGAGCGGGACTTAAATCTTAAGTCAACGCAATTATTATTTTTTTCAAATTTAATTGATAAAGTCCTCGTTTAACCTTTCCATTGAACAACACTGACCACAATTATATATTCACTACCTGCCCCATGCGAAAGTTGAACATTAAATGCAAATATGCCGCTACGATAAAGATCCATTACATGTGGACTATTTTCAGTTATTTTTTCGTGAATTTTTAAAATAAATTTATCTATCGCATGTAGCAGGTAGTAAACCAGAATACATTGGATGCATTGATTGAAGTTGTGTACCTCACGTTCGACTCGAATAAACAAACTCTACACTTGTCGAAACAAAAACACTTGTTGCTCTTACCACAAAATGGTTACCTCGTGTAATGAACTACTTTCGTAGCATCCAATGTAATCTATTATTACTTGAAAACAAACATTTAGATTAACAAAATCAGTAAACAAGATCAGAGACATTCCAACCGTTAAATAGATTGACTAAAACTTTCTTTGTGTGTGCAACGTTTTACAGTTAATGGATTAGGTGCAACTGGTGTCTTACCTCCATTCGCTCTGGGATTGGGAACACCGTTAGGTGGTGCGTACGGTGGAGGCGGAATTCCTAGCTTAGGAGCATTTGCCTTGGCAACAACCGGTGCATTGGGATCTGCGAATCCGGCTGCTTTGAGAGGATTTTCGAACGTCTTGCTTGTGTCAAATCTAAATGAAGAGGTAAACGGATTTTTTTAATTTTATTCTTAATTTTATTTTTTAACACTCCGAATGGACAGAAGTACCTGTTTATTTTCCGTTCACAAAATCTTTATTTTTTTCTCTCAACCTAAACAACCCTTTTGTTGCTCTGGACATTTATTTTTTTGAACATAATTTTTCGTGTGACTAAAGCCACTTTTGTTAGAATTTTTATCTCTGAATTAACAAACAAACAAACAAAAATTTTCATTCTTATTTCATGAACTTTCTTATTACTAACCAGTAAAAAAGAAAATGTTAAATAACTATGCTGGCAATAATATGATTTTCATTATTCTATTATGACGCTTGTGTGTCACAGTCTACAGTCTCTTCCAAAGAACATAATATTAATCCAAAAACAAATGTACAATTTATGCCATACAACACTAAAAAATTAAGAAAATTTCAATTTTGCGTCGACTTTATAAAGCATATTTGTTATTGCTAAATTTATTTTTTTCTTCCAACTTTTCTCCCTGCTGAAGCAAGAGAAGAATTGACTTATTCGTGTGCGCGTTGTGATTTACCTCATTTTCTGTCTCCAATAAACTATGCGAAAATTACGCTTTGTGAAAGTGCAGCGCTTCCTCTCCCGCGTCATGTAGAAATTAGAACTTTTCTCATACGAACTGTCACTTTGTTTGAGATTTCATGACAGTTATGGCGCATTGAGGTTTTCGTTTCGTGAAGAAAAACGTTTAGTTACAATATTCACACATCAAAAACGTTATGTTCTTTTCTGGGAACAAATAGGCTCTTGTCGTAAGTCGTAATACCCTGTATTCCCCTCGGTAAACAAATAATTATTTTGTGCACACACAAACACACATAGTAGAAGGTTTGCGCAAGTGACATAGAATTATTTGTCGACTTATAACTTGGAAGTTATAAGTCACACTTCCATATAAGAAGTACGGGGGGTTACTTATAATTTCCAACTTATAAGTCGACATATAATTATATTTCATTTGCGCAAACCATCTAGTATGATAAAATTCTGTATGATAAAACTATTCATTTTCCTAGATAAAAGAGATATTGAAAAAAAGCCCAACTACCGACTTCAATTAGAAAACGTTTTGAGGTTATTTCCTTTTTCACTTAAATTTTTTT
This sequence comes from Phytosciara flavipes, assembly GCA_026413405.1. NCBI lineage: Eukaryota > Metazoa > Arthropoda > Insecta > Diptera > Sciaridae > Phytosciara > Phytosciara flavipes. The sequence continues at coordinate 9,708 of JANTFA010137378.1, forward strand.
TTCAATTTCATTTATTTGATTCTTTACAAATTTAAAGTCGATTCATTTTAAGTGTATACACAATTTCATGGCGATTCTGACTTTTCAAAGTTTCAACTGTCAAGAATGTCAGTAATGTCGATAAACGTGTAAAAGCACGCTATATAGCGCTTATGTTGTGAGTTACTCTCAATCTGTTGTCTGACATTGCTGTCATTATTGATATTTGAAACTTTCAAAATATCCTCATGATATGTTCACAAATAAAATGAGCGCACAGTATTTTGAATTAAAGTCAAAGTCAAGTATTTTCTCAACTCAGTGCAGTAGAAATGAGGAAATTTTGTTGCCTCTATTGAGGAAAAATTTGAAAGTAACTAGATAGGTGAAAAATGATTTATTAGGCACGTAGATTACCCGCGGGGACTTTGACAGTTGTTGTATACTATAACATGTGTAACGTGCTCGCAACATTTCTGTATGGCAGAGCTGTCAAAGTCGCCGCGGGTAATCTAGTATGTTTCCCCAACTTAAACAGTCTATTGTATCAATCGTACTGTGGCCTTGAGTGACAATCTACACTCCTAGTAGTGCCTAGAAAAACATTTTTCAAATGGGTGCCTAAACTTGAAACGACTTTATTGTGATCAGTTTTTAGTTGTCTGTTCCGTATCAGAAGAAATTGTCCAGACTTAACAAAATATCAAGATTATGATAAATTGAAGTGGACTCGAAATTTTGGTTATAAATATTTTGATGTAAAGTGGTTTTTTCTGAAGATTTGTAAATGGAAATTGTGTGGAAAAATATTTTTGCCAAAGTTGGAAATATTAAATGCAGCGAATTGAAGCGAAACTTCTTAATGATGTGCTGTCAACTGTCAAATGTTGACAGGAACTTTTCTATTATCGAAAGTGAAAAATACGATGGTTCCCGCTATTTACCCCCGAAAGAACAAATGCCGTTTTTTCCCAGAGCCATCAACTTGAGCGACATAACAATTGATCACTTTCCCTCTGCCTCACAGTAAGATCTTCGACGTGACAGTCTTTCGAAATGTTGTTTTTCCGCTCACTACATCAATTCTTTGATCGTTAGACATCATCGTCCGAAGCCACTGTAAACTGTTAACATTGTGGCTGCACTTCACTTTATAATCATTTTTCAAACAATTTTTGTCCTGGCAGAAAAGGTTGCGGAGCGGCTATATGTAGAAGTTATTTACATAGCCACGCCGAGGACTTACTTAAAAATCGCAATCCCAGCAATTTGAATTTATAGCAAGAGTTTAGAACCAAAACAACAACGAAATTCCTAGAAATTTCTGTTTCATATTTCGGTCGTTTATTTGTTCATTCCATTTACGTATCTTCCATTTAAATAAATAAACGCAAAGCGAAGAATTCAGAATATTCATACCGAAATGCCTACAACAACAACCAAATAAAAAAAAACCTTCGACCAGATTATCGGGTGTTTGGTTAGATTGTATACATACATACCCTATCGTTTCAAATTAAAATATGAAACAGCATGTGGATCCCATTTTGCGAATTTGCCATAAAAACGAAATGAAGTTTTGCTTTTAAAACAAACACGGCAACAGCAATTTAAAAACGACCAATTTAATCTTTATGAACCAATTAAAACCGCCACCACCATCAATATTAAAACAAAATAAATAACATTTTGTGCACATCAAAATTTCTCTTCAATATAATAAATAACTTAACCCCTCCTCTTCCTCCTCCTCCATCCGCACAAAATATTCTTTTAATATATTTTTCACAAAAAGGAAAAATTTTTCTAAAAAAATATTTGTTTTAATGTGTGGTGTGCCTAGTTGTATAACTGTGTGCTATTCGGTATTCACCTATGAGTGTAGGTTCAGGTTGGGGCTATGGCAGAATTTTCTTCTTTTTTTTATCGTAGAAGTAGGAAAAAGTTGAAAAACCTTTGATTCAAAATTAAACATTCACTTAAATTCTAATGTTTAACATTACCTGTACTTCCCTGTATAACAAAAGAATTGTGCGCCTACAGATTCTTGGAAGTGAAAGTAGGAAACGAAGAAAGTGTAATACCACTGTCACAACTAGAAAAGCACGTACGAACACACTGTTTTCCTTGTAAAATTTCCTGATTTTAATCGTTATACTCCCGGAATCACAGAGAGCGAAATCTTCTCGTTTGACAGAGAGAACTCAATGGATTGTGTCTTGAAACACTAGGGTTTTCCTTCTTTTATATTGTAACCACCATATCAATTCATGGTGATTAGTAAATTCATTTTGAAATCACATCAAGTACAAAATGCTTGAGAACATTAGTTGAGGTTACCAAATATTCGATAAAGATTAACATTTTTGGTCTATGATTGAACGGGAAAATGCACACTCGACTGACATTTCTATGTTTATAACGATTGCAATTGTCGACTATATCAAATTTTAGAAGTATTACTAGGAGAATGTATCGCTTAAACGTGCTGTCTTCAAGTAATCAAGTTGAGGTGGCTTTTATTAGCACGTTTGAGGATCTTCCCATCTCTTGACTACCATCACTAGACAGTTCGGTCTTGCCTTTTTTCCCTTTTAGACGCGATATGACAAGTCCGAAGTATTCCACCCTATTCAAGTTAGTGTGTATGTTCAACCAGCTGTACTATGGTACCACTCCCAGCACCACTGATATAAAAATCAGCTGGGCTAAGGTATTTATAGTTCGACTGGCAGAGCGGAAAAATTGAATTTCTGATTAGCTGCTATCAAAAGACGGAGCGAACAGTGCTGCCCAGTACCACTAAGGTTTGCATGAAAGGCAGACATTTGTGGCAGAGCGTTTCGAATATTTTCATTTATGGCAGCGTAGCATGAACCCAAGAAATCGTTTCTGTCTTGTGCACTTAGAGTTTGTCAAGGCACGTATATAGCCTTTTGCTCGGTTCGCTACACTCGTCGTTCTATGCTGATAGCAGCTGAAAATGCCTCATTAGGGTGCATTTTCCAGTGCAGAACTTCCGCAGCCTCTCTGATGCCA
>JANTFA010137389.1:0-12724 GCA_026413405.1 Phytosciara flavipes
TCCCTAAAAATTTTTTTTTTGAAATTTTTGTAGTGTGGACTTGCGTCACGGCGCTTACACTAACGTGGCGCCATGATAGAATAGGTGGCGAAGCTGCATTTCCAATAGATATTTCGGAAAATATTACGACGTGAACTCATGAGACAACGAAATAAATGGTTCAACTATACGATACTTGATTGTGCGTCAGATAAATGTCACCGGTTCTTGTCAATGGTAATTTTTTTTTTAAACAATCCATTGGATAAGCATAAAAGATATTTCGTTCTACATTCGGTGACTGAATGGCGGAGTCGACTAAACGTTGGACTATAGATTCCATGGTCGCGGGTTCGACTCCAGTGCCAATCCTTAGAAACGGGGTATGTCATCTGTTATCAAAAAAAAAAGTTTCGATTCGTTACTTTGTCGAAACTTTTTTTTTTTATTTTATTTGCAGATTGTCTACACGCGTTCAAGACATTCTATATTTAGTATAGGTGCACAAAGTCAAAAACGAGAGAAACGGATGGCTTGCTAAAAACTTTACTCCCACGATGAAAGCAATGTGGCGAGAAACGTTCTTTCGATAGGCCAAATTCGACAGCGACAAAAGCGATTCGGGCTAACACAAGAAGAGAAGGAAAGTCAAAATGAATAGAAAATCAGGTATATTTTTGGAAACACTAGTCGTAGGCATAAAGCGAAGAAAAAACGTAAGGAAGACCCGTACGAGTAGAGCACGACATAGTTAGTCCATAGAACTTTATCATTTTATTCAAACTCATCATAAGGCTACTGAAAACAGTATTAGCACTTCACGGTCGTCTTTACCTTTCAAACAAAAAAGGTCATGAAAATTGGATGGAATTTACTCGAGATCTCGACAAAAAACTTCACCTTCACTACGGCCGAGTAGCTCAAATTAGGCTCACTCTATGAGCTCTAACTTCCGAGACCAAGATCCGATTTTGAAACGTTTTTTCCTAGTGATTGGTGTGATCAATACCTTTCATTTCCATCATCTATGAAGTTTCTGCGAGCAATACCGTCGGTAATGTATGCGATAAACCTCGACCAGACCTCGAAAGTAGCACTATTTTGACCATATCATATCTCTAGATCGATTTTGCCCATCTTCGAACTGGCTTTTTCGATAACAAATCGAGGAAAAAAAGCCCCGATCAAGATTGGTTTCGTTTTGCTCGTGATTTGGTATCTAGGGGTGACCCCAGAAGGTTTGCCCTTATACTCCGGGGCTCGAAATTAACGTGTTACAAACGTAAGAGTAAAGGCATAAGACCCTCGTACTTCGTACGGGTCTAATAAGATTGACTTAGAAGATAACATTTTGTGTACTAAATATTTTATAAGGAAAAAATCCAATGACTTTCCCGAATACAATGTCAAGAATCAATTAGAAACGGTTTCGATCTGAAGATGGGTTCACGGGTTGCAGCAGCATGCATTCAACGTCTACAATAAAATTACCATTTTCTCCATTTTCTCAACTTCCCTCTCAACCTGTTTCTAGTCTTGCTCGAAGGATTTTTTCGAGCCAGTCTAACCCGGATAGGCTAAGGATGTTGTAATCGTCCAATAGAACCTTTGTAGATGGTGATAATTCTCATTAGAGAATCTAATAATCAGTCAAATAGAAGGGTTTTCCACTTCAAAATAACTCCAAATAATCTTAGATAACTCCTCAAGTCAACTCCACAATTTATTCCTAGAATGTATAACATACTGAGTACAATACCGCGCTCATATAATATTCAAATAAACGTGTCAACGTGCACTCTAATGCTCACTTGCTTGTATGCTATATGGATCATCTATTTCAACACTACAATTCAACTAAATGTTGCAAAGAAGAACCGTTTTGTGTTTTTGTTTACAATAATTCTCGTCAGCGATTCTTTTTAGTGCTGAAAGTTACTTTCTATTTTCCGAATTAAATTATTTTCTGAGCTTTGATTGCTTGTCTTCAGCCGGGACATAGGTAAATATCATTCCAGTGAAAAATCATTTCAGCCACAGTTCCTCTATTGATAAAATTAAAAACAATCAAAGGTCAACTTTATGTAATATCGGAAAACCGAAAGGTTTAAGGTCAGTGAAAATTCGGTTCGATCGTATGCTTGTACGGTGATTTGTTACAATTGAAAAAGAATTATAATAAAAAATGCATTGCCGCGTTGTATTAAAGTTCCGTTCTTTAAAATATTTTCTATCAGACCAATTTACTTGAATGTCTACTTTGCAGTATTTTTTTGATGTAGCGTAGGGATTGAGTTACAAAGTTCTGTTTCTAGTCTGTTCAGTTTAACTTGAGAGTGAGATATTTATTGCACAAAAAATCATGTCAGGGAATGTTGATCTTAACCTCAATACGCTAAATGAAACTCCAACTGGAGCTAGTCTTCATAATCCATCTCAACACGAATTAGAGATCATTCATGAGTCTCGTCTTCGATGAATAGATGGGGGTATAGGATTGTAAGACACGCGTGGAGAAAATCAGATTTTATGAACCCACAAAGTTACGTAACTTTGACTAAGGGATTGTGGAGCAAGAAATCTCACATAGTTCCCTGGATCGTGAGATGAGGTATAGAAAACTATGTGTGATTTCCGATTCCACAGCATCTCCCCTCGTCAAAGGTATGTAATTTCGTGGGTACCTAAAGGGACCATTCACAAATTACACACGCACCTAAGGGGGAGTGGTTGACGAAAAGCGTGCGATGTGGGACACTGTTCAGCAATTCTATTAAACCAGGTTCTCAGCCATCATTCCGTCGTGACAACAATTCCTTATTCGCCTGCTAAACAGTAATTGATGAAGTGATCGTCGGAAGAAGTAATAGACGCCAATTTCATCTTTGGAAAAGTTCGTAGCGTTAGAATCTTTCACCTCTACGCATACATTGATAGACTAATTTCGTGTGTACTTTTAAAGGGGGTCTTCAAAAAGCGTGTGAAAAGCGTGCAATACAAGGGGGGTCCAGAAACTCGCAAATTTCGGCGTACGTAATTTGTGAACGTCACCTAATGCCATCGTTCCTTGTGGCTGGAACAGTAACACATTCAACACGATTTTCCAGTTTTTTTTTAAGTAACAATAAAGTTCACAACAAATGAACATAGTGAATGTGTATCGAAAAGATATGCCGATAGCTCCACACATTTATCTCTTACATTCTGCCACGAATCCAAAAATTCATATCATTTCGTAAATAGCGACTGGCGAAACCGGTACGACAAGGAACTCTCGATATTTTATATGCACACGATCAACATTCAATAAATTAATTGACTGACCAATTCTCCTCGAAATTGAAAAAAAAAAGTTCACATTGTCATCTTGTGGGCCCCAACCAACAACAGCCATCGTTCCATTGTACGATAAGTTTTTGTAAATTCACTTTCACTCGTATACGCCAACCGAATTGCGAAGAGTGTGTATTTCACTACATAACATTATAGTATCGAATGTGAGTCTGTATTGTTATTATATCAGACGAGGTTTTATTCAAACCAAAATAATATCAGTACTCCAAGAGCCAGTCAGTTGACTCTCTGTTGTAAAATTGTATATCAGACTCAAAGTTTTATTTACGTTTATTTCTGTTGGTTGTATGTTTTTCTTTTATGTCGAGTGTTTAAAGGTTAACAATTTCGTACACATCTCTGAAGACGTTAAATTCATTCGTTCAAACACAGTTTCCTGACCGACGACTTTCTCAATTTTAATTTTCATCTAAATGTTTTCCAGTTTGAATTTTGAAGAAATTCAAGAACACATCAACATGCTGCGATTTTCATCCAGGTGCTACAATCATTTGGTGAGTTGATTTCTTTCCCCGTACTTCAGTGTTATCGATATCATATTTTCGTTATCAAGACGATTAATTGTTGATGAGTTGCAACAACAAACTTTGACGGAAAGGAGTGCAAAGGTCCGTTTCGTTGTCATGTATTATAAGCCTTTGAATGTTCATGTTACCACCTTCCTCACAGTCCAACTAAACAAAAAATTCGTAATTTTTTAATCGAATCAAAATACGAAGTCAATGTGAACTCTGAAGCGCAAAAGTGCTAGGTTGTATCGGTCCAAAGATACAATGACCTTTGCAACGAAAGGAAAATTGTGCAATAAGTGTGGAAATTGGATGTCCAATATCTTACAACAGTTCAGATGATATCGAAGTTTTGCGATAAATTTTTGTTTTTCATTTACTAGCATAGACCAATAACGAATAGGATATACCAGCGACTCACAACAACACAAATATTTGAATTCGGAAGAGATGCATCGCTGTATGCCACGCATGAAGTAAATATTACTTTCACAGTTCACACCACCAACGTTCATGGTTGTGTTGAACTTGTTGTGAGCAGACAATTTCATGATAATGAATTGTATGCGTAGGAGTAGGTAAACAAGTTTTGTAAAAGGAAAACAGTAGGGCAAGGATCTGCTAATTAGTTCAATAATATTTGTTTGATATTTACAGCTGAGTTGTCGTTTGCAAATGGCAAGGTCATTCTACTCCACAAACCATCACTTGGTATCGAACAAAATCCCTTGAGAAACAATAAGAGCCTTCACCACTGAGAAGAAATTTTAGCTTACATTGGTGCGTTTCGTATTTTATTTTCGGCGATATCTTTTCATCAAAGTCCTTTTTCAAAAATGTGGAACCATATTACTTTTCGTAAAAATGTGTTACCTGTGTGAAAACCAACACCTTTTCACGGAAAGTAATGGTTCCACATTTTTGAAAAAGGACTTTGATAAAAAGATGTCGTCAAAAATAGAATACGAAACGCCATCATGAAACGCCAGGCTATGAATTTCAGCTCAGTGGTGATGGCTCTTAAGCGTTTAAGTGCTCTTAAGTGATGACGTCTACATGATTTTCAAAATTTTGTTACCCCTCTCCCCTTCATCCCACCTCTGTCCACATATTTCGTGTAGCCACATGGCTTGCCTCGTTTCCTCAAAATGTCGACGTTATATTTCAAACCATGATCCTTTTCCCAATAAACTCTAGACTTGAAGGCCATTCACAAATTGCTATCCCCAAAGATGATTTTTTCGTCAACACTTCCAGCCCTTCTAAAAGTGCGTAATTTGCCGCTCGAATACTGAAAAGATTCGGATTCGATTCACATGTCAGCAAAAAATGGTTGGAACTTGTAAGAGGCCGTTGATGAGTTCTCAAATTAGGCAAATGAAAAGCATATGTACAGCTGGAAGGTTTTGTCATTAGAAAGACGAGGAAAGACACAATTTCTTGTTTTAATTTCTACCATTCACTGGTACTGGTTCACCGAATGACGAATGAAGTAGACGAATGATAGGGCTTAGCCGTGGGTGACATCGAAACGGAAATAAATTTAGAGATGAGGAGCAATTCTGCCACACTCTGTAACATGTTAAATTGAGCTCGAGACACACTTTTTGGCTGTATCACTAACTTGGATGTTAATTCAAAATTCTGTTCTCTTCCAAAGAAAACAATACGTCCATCGCAACAGTTCGTCAATCCATCGATCACTACAACAATTTCTAGGAATCAAACATCCGCTACGAATCCCGACAACCTTCCGCATTTTCCAGTACCGAAGCTAGATGAAACTCTTCAGAAATTTCTACGTTCCGTTCAGCCATTGCTGTCCGCGCAGTCGTACAAGACTACCGAAAATCTAATTAAGGAATTCGTTAAATCCAATGGCCTGGGCGACAAATTGCAACAATTGCTTCAGAAACGGGCCGATACTCATGAAAATTGGCTAGCCGAATGGTGGTTAGTGGCGGCGTATTTAACATGGCGTTCACCGGTCGTTGTATATTCGAATCCTGGATTATATTTCCCGGGGCAACCATTTCGTGGTGCTGACGATTGGTTGAAGTATTCGGCGAAAGTAACATCGGCTGCGCTAAAGTACAAGCAAATGGTTGATTTCGATCAAATACCGAAGGACAAGATGGGAAAGGCACTGTTGGATATGGCACAATATAAGAAAATTTTCGGCACCTGTCGTATACCCGGTCACAATATGGATCAGGTGGAATTCAATCCCGGTTCAAGGCATATTGTTGTCGCCTATCGAAATGGGGTGAGTGAGGAACATTTTTTAATTGAATTTTTGTAACAGAAAAAAATCCACCGATTTTCAGTTCTACAAAGTTCCGGTGTACGGTGAAAATTCCAATGATATTTTAAGCGAATCCGAATTCTACGAGCAATTCCAATCCATTGTTGCCAACAAAAGTTTTGAAAACGTTCCCATTGGATTGTTATCGTCACAACAACGGGATGCGTTGGCTAAGGCTTATGAGGAATTGATTAAAAGTATGCGCGCGCATCATTTTCTTCGTAATCACTTTCCTCTAATGTGTTGATGTTTTCATTGCAGATCCCCAGAACGCCAAGTCTATCGACAGTATTCAAAAAGCCTTGTTCATTGTATGTCTTGATGAAGCCGTTCCAATAAATAAATCGGAAGAAATGAATGTTGCTAGCCATCAATTGATACATGGCGGTGGTTCGAATCAAAACTCCGGAAACAGATGGTTCAACAAAACAATTCAATTTATTATCAATGAAAATGGAGTGAGCGGCTTGAACTACGAACATTCTCCGGCTGAAGGACAGCCCATTGCTGTGTTAGCCGATTACATTAGCACTCAAATCCTGTAAGTTGAGCTGGCATTCCATTTCTGAATTGTACTAATTTAATGATTTCTGTTACAGCAAACCGACCGACAATAAGCCCAGAGTATCGAAGCAAACCGTTCAACCACAAAAATTGGAATTTAGTGTTTCGCAGCAGACTGAAAAGGATATTTCGGCAGCATCAGCGCATGTTAATGAGTAAGTGAATGACAAAGCTAATCATAGAAACGATTTATCTGCCTCGGAAGTTATGGATTGAAATTGAGAGACTCATTCAATGTTTTCAAAATGTTAAACGAATCGCCATTATGTTCGAAGAGTAAGTTAAAAATTTGGATGTCAGCAGATTTTTCCTATGTTCTGTGCGGTGAAAACTCTATAGGAATCTGCATTGTCGTTGAATAGCTAAACCGATTCAACTGTTGCCTTTATTCACTGCAGTTAGCATGAAAATTCCGCCTAGAAATCATAAACCGAAAAGTCCTATCAGAAGCTAGTTGTTTCGACAATATTCCCTTACACTGTTCAATGAAAAACGAGTGCTGCCGTCTGTATCAAATTGAGTATTTTGCAATATTGCATGTAGGGGAGAGATATTTATTTTTATTATCAACAATGGTGAGAAATGTAGCAAGCCCGCAAAGCAAGCAATTAATGTTGAGTATTTTCTCTGCGATACACAGAAATTATAAAATTGAACTAAAGTTTGGAAGAAGTCAGGTTGTGCATGAACCCAACCTGGCTTACCTGCAACCGGGTAGATAATGTCAGACCTGACCAGCAATCTGAAAGGTGATACCTGAGGGAAATTCCAGATATACTTGAACCTAACATGACAGGCTATAAAGTCTCAGGTTCAGATTAAGTCAGATTTGTCTTATTACTACTACCTGGTCTGAACTGAATTTTCAGATTGATTCATTTTTAACCGTGTTCGACCGATTCCGAGCCTAAAATTGAGCTGCCTAAATCAAATTGGTAGCGGCAGGTTGATTCGAAATTTTCGAACCTATCCTCGAAGAGGGTTGAAGTTTACCCGCAGCTCAAACTTATTCAGGTCAGGCTCAGCTTGAATTTTAATCCGCAGTTACTCGAAGGATATCCAACTTTTGTGAGTGTTCATATCATATCAATATGATACTGGAAGTGATTCGGGATTCATTTACTAATAATAACATGACCGTCATTGATCTTCAGCAAGCAGACTCGAACGATTTTGATCTGTAACACAAATTCACAGAATAAAATAGAGACCACTGGAATTGAAAGAACGCTGAAGGTCAAATGATAATGACTCAAGTATTAGAGATCAGATGTTTAATTTTTCATTTCTTCTTCGTATACGACGTCACACGTAATCTTTGATTGATATTCGCAATAAGCCTCTGGAGAAGTGCAAAGAATTGTTAATCTTAGAAAAAAAGCAAACAATATACGTGGATGTATCTTATCTCAGCAAACAGCACCCACTCGACGCATGACTATCTCTTTAAATTGTATTTCCACGAACTCTTTACGTGTTCGATGTCAAATCTAAAGCAAAATTTTTATGGAAAACAATTTTTTGTGGCTCTGGTCGTTTTATTTAGAGTCCCAATTGAGGATGCTCAACCCAAAAACTATGAATAAACACCTTCCAACCATTCCTTAGCCTGACCATAGTCAATTTGATAGGACGATCTCATTCGTAAAAAGTTTTGACTTCGTTCCACGTCCGTTGGCGTCAATAGCTTCAGTTTCTTGTAGAGTTTAGCATTGTGGATCGGTAGATTCAGCAAATAGCGATTCGGTCGATTTACGAGACAATGATTGATCTCCATTATGGGCGTCGTTCTAATTGGCATTGGGTCGGGAACAGTTGACTGTTTCGTAGACAAATGTTGTGCTTCTTGAATTGGTTTCAATCTTATTCTTTTCATGTCTATGCGCGGATAGTAATCGTGTTGGTAAGTGGAAATGTTCGGCATGATTTTTGGTGTGACTTAGAATTTAGAACTTCACCCAAAACAGTTTTCTCTTCTTTTGACTTAAGTTGAATCGTACGGATTGCTTGATTCAAAACTCTATTTTCCGAATTTTCTTTTCAAGGCTGGCTGGAAACTTGCAGATGACCGTTCTCGACTATAAGGGATACGGTAAAAACTTCATCAAAGCCCAGAAAATGAGCCCAGACAGCTACATTCAAATGGCTATGCAATATGCTTTCTACAAGTAAATTACAAACAAATGAAGGTCATGTGTTCCATATATGAATTCAATCAACTATCAACTTTGCAGATATCACGGTGTCGCTGGTGCACATTATGAGACCGGCCAACAACGCATCTTCATACACGGACGAACCGAAACCATTCGTTCGTGTTCCGTTGAATCATTGGCCTTCGCAAAAGCTATGTGTGATAACACGATCAGCGACGTGGATAAATTGAAAGCGCTGAAGGCTGCTGTATTGGGTCACAAAAACTATGCCACCATGGCGATGAAAGGTGAAGGGGTCGACAGACATTTGTTGGGCTTGAAAATGATTGCCAAGGAGAACGGTCTACCCATACCGGAATTGTATGCAGATGATGGTTTCGTGAAGAGTACACATTACAGGATCTCTACTAGTCAAGTGAGTTTGGGAAATTGTTGCTGTGTAAAGTGATAGTAGCACCGGTTTCGCCTCCATCACTGCTTGTCTTAGCTATCGTATCAAAACGAGTTTGTTAAACAACATTCAATTATTCAGGTTGCATCAGTGAATCGTATTTTCATGTGCTACGGGCCAGCTGTTGATGATGGATACGGCCTGTGCTACAATCCCAGAGACGATGACATGCTGTTTGCTATATCGGCCTTCAACTCCTGCCCGGACACTTGTTCCAAAGTAATGGCCCATCAAATGACTGAAGCTCTTGAAGCTATGTATTCCCTACTGTTAAGAGTCGGCGAACGACCAATAAGCAAAATGTGATTTGTTGATAAATTTTTACACCGGATCGGCGGACGGGAGGGCCGAAATGAAATTTTGATAATTTTTTTTCTGTTTCGTTTACAAATTTATTGGTTTGGTTTTTACTCTTTTTAAGAATACAAAAAAAAATTCTCAAAAAAAATTATCGTCTCAAATATCAAGCGGTGGTGTGTGCTGCTTAGAGTTGTTTCACTAGACGCACTGGGCCCGAGTCCATCGATGCCGGATGGATTTTATTGAATTCAAGCTTCATTGCCGGGACCCATTCACCTAAATGATTCGGAAATCGGTTTTTATCAACCAAAACAGAAACCCTTGCAGCGGCATTATGTGCAACTTACCATTCTCCAATACCTTCTGGACTCTTCTGGTCAGTACTTCCTGCTTCTGTCGGGCTTCTTGCAATCGATTTTCTCTTACCAATTTCATAATTTCGAGCGATATTTCTGGACAGAAATTCAACGTCGTCATAATGGATGACTCAAAACCAATAGCTGCTGCAGCACACAAAATAGTATCGGCTCCAAGGAAAACACTACGACCCGGTTTCAGACAGGCTGTACCCTGTTCCAAATCACCGGATGTATACTTCAAACCAACAAAGTTGGGAATCTCCTTTTCGGCCAGATTCAAGAACTTTGGCATATTCACTGTAACGGAGATGTTCATTGTCAAGGTCATTGTGGCAGCAAAATAAAAATTTCTCTTACAATTAACACCACTCATCCATGGTATGTGATAGTATAGCAGTGGGGTAGTTGGACAGTATTGTGAAATGTCTTTCAAGTATTTGACCAGTTCCTCCTCGGTTTTCGGTTTGAAGTACAATTCTGGCAGGCATAAAATCGAATCAACTTTGATCGATTCAGCATGAATTGCCTGGATGAATTCGGAACTTTGTTATTGACGAAATCATTACAAATTGACAATGTCTTACCAATTCAATCACATCTGGAAACGGTGCACCTCCGATTTGAATCATTGTCGTTATTTTCAAACCTTCGCTCACTTTCTGCCAACGTTCTGCCGTTTGTTTACGCTCTTCCAGACTTAGACTCATACCTTCGCCAGATGTTCCATTGACTGTTGATAATGTTCATTGATTGCAACGCTCAAGAATATTTTGTATTCAAATTCAAGTACCTAAAACACCGTCGACACCGTTCTTTTTCAAGTATTCAGCGTATGGTGCAATTTGATTTAGATTGACGGTTCTTCGTCTGCAGAGCAAATGAAAGTGTTAAAATTTGGAACATAATAAACAAATCGTTGCACTCACGCATCATCATGAAACGCAGTGAACACCGGCGCCATAAGCCCTTTAAAGTTGAACGAAATTTTAGCAGTCATGTTGTTATGCAGTTGCTTCACTGAATGATCGCTTCTGAACTGAAGTCCAACACCAGAAATTAATATTTATGTGCTCTCGTATTGGTCGTATCATCGGGCTGATTACAGTTTTAAACAGAGATAAAATTCAGGTTTTGTATATCATGTTACTATCACTTTCAAGCCTTGTGGCAAGACAAATAACTTTGTATTGTGGTGATGATGAAGACACACGTAAATTGGACGCACAGAATATATCTCCCCGGTAGATTAACTTAGATCTGAAGTAATAAAACCAATTGATGATTTTCATAATTTTGTGAATATGAAAAATACAAAATTGAAATTGAATGTAAACTTAGCATATGGTTGTTCGCTGTTCGCTTATCTACTTGACGAAGTGTTTACAAAAAAAAAACATTTGGTTGAAAAATACTGCGTAACAACGCACCATGCATGTCATATTGTGGTATCTGAAATCTAGATATCTAGACTGCATGGTGCGTTGTTCGAACAGGTGAAACATTGAAAAGATATTATTTGATCCCCTAAAGAAGTGGTTAGTTGGGGACTCAAAGAAAGGCGGGTCGTTAGAGCATTTTCAATCGGAGTACGATTTCTGTATATATATATTGAAAGTGGAAGAGATGTTATTTTGGAAAGTGAAGGCTTTTATCACCGAACCTGTTGATTTCTTAACATTGCTACCCGTTTACTGAGAGCAAATACAGCGATGTTGTTAAGTCGACTATAGGTACTGTTGTTGTCGATAAACAGATGATATAATAGCCTTTATTACGCTGATATTGTTACCATAAGGTAATTTGTAATCAATTGCAAAAATAGAATGACAATAAAAATTTGAAAAACCAAACTTTTACATAATTATGTCATCGATAAACGGAAATCGGCAATCAGTCGGGAACAGTCTCCTATAGGTCATAATGAAGTATAAAAGGTTTTGCTAATGCACCGAAGCTAAGAGTATCATTGGCCAAATAGAAGGCCATATCAACCTGGTTTTTCGTTTTTTGATAACAATTGTGTCTTATGACAATGTTGTTTGGTTATGCCCTCTAATTTATGACTCTTAGCTAACGAACGCCACCCGTTGTGTCTTCGCTTCCTTCAACAATTTGGAATTCCAGCAATGCTCGTATACTCTTGCAGCTTTAATCATCCACAGAATTAAGATCGATAGATTGAGATTGGCTCGTTCATTTTATTCCGTAGGTGGAAGCACGGGGTTTCAGGCGTAGCTGGTTTTCCAGTTGATCCATTTAACCACTCTTATATAAAAACGAAACGTGTCATAATTTAAAAAGTTTCAACGAGTATTCTCAATATTGGCGACATGTATATCAATATACATGTATTATATCGATTCAAATCTAAGTTTTCAGCCCCAGACGGAAAACAGATAGCTATTAGCATTATGTGCCATTTGTGACGATCAGAATTCGAGCCAGACGGTAAGGGCATGGCATTTGGGGATGTATAGATGTCGAATCAACAAAAAACATAAGGGAGACCCGTACGAGTAGAGCACGGCATGTAGTTAGTCCAAAGTACTGCTCTGGTTTTTAAATCATTTTATTTAAAGTCACCCTTTGTTAAAATTGCTTATAGCAATTTCGAAAGCCCCGTCCGAAGTCTTATTTACAAACTGAACTCTATAAAAAATAAATCAAAGTCAGGTGACATTTACTTGAAATATAGACAAAAAACTCTAAAATCCAAAATGGCGGCTGGCGGCCATATTGTTAGGTGA
>JANTFA010137400.1:0-12724 GCA_026413405.1 Phytosciara flavipes
AAAGTTTTCGTCATCCGACAATGTAATTACAAGTTAATTCTTAACATTAAAAATAGTCGTATCGAAAAGGGGTTCTTTGCATTCGGGGGTAGAACAAAAATGTAAGCGAGAAATTTTTTAGAAGAATTGGTTGATAGAACCTCATGCAATCATATCAATCAATATTATGCGGTTGGCTCTCATCTTGGTGGAAACAGTATAGGTGAAAGCACCGTTCATAGGGTGCCGAAATTAAGTTTCTACAAGTTGCTTATAATTGCAATATTTAGTGAAAAAAAATAATTCGCAACCTCGTTGCTCATTTCCGTCGCACAATAGAGAAAATATTGTTCCTAACGTATGCTAAGAGCCTTTCTTTAGCGAATTAGATTTCACAACTTGCCTCCGGCTCTAATTCGCTAAAGAAGCTTGTCAGCATGTGTTGGGAAAATACTATTGAAGGTACTTAAATCAGCAGGCGACACAGTCCGATTTTTTACATGATCACACTCAGAAATCTTAGTAACCTTTACATAAACCATCTAGATTTTATCCACGAGCCATACGAGAACATATTTCGTTATCCATTCATCCGAGCATGGTATACGAATCTTACAACGAGTTAGCCATGTCATGAAGTTAATTAAGTCGACAATATTTTCCTCTTACTCGTTTCAATCTACGCGTTAACGCATCTCAATGTCTTATGTAACACAGATATGTGAGGAACGATACAACGGATCGAACAGTTTTCAAATAAAACTCCTTGCCGACGTAGTAGTCACAAATTCCCATATAGATTACGTTTCCATAATGTTCGTATAATGTCACTGCGTTCCGAATCAAAATCAAGGTCCGTTAATCTGTTACAATGCAATGTATCTTTCATTTCTGTTCAAGTCTGAAAAATTGGCTATGACGACTGTGGCAAAGTGACAACATACCTCAAGGGACTAGTTATGTCTTTTCTCCATGTACATGTCTAGCGAATCATAAGCGAAACGAAATTATCTGTTCATGGCAGGTCTTGTGCCTGTTGATCGAATACATTTTCTGACGGAAGTAAGGCGAAGTGTGATTGTATCGTGATTTAAAACTTATTTTTTTAAGAGTGTGCCATTTGTTTAAACAAATCACACAAGTAAACCACATTGAGATAAGACAATGAAAAACAAAACAGAAAACGATAGAAGTTACGTAACTGCACTCGAAGAGCCTTACTCCTCCAGTGTTCTTTATTACATGAAAAAGCTCCACTGCTATAAGCTCCTCCGTTTCAATCTATTTATCAAATTTTCAGTGGCTTCTTGCTCAAAAGTATTACAATGTCTGATTTCCAGCACACTTCATGTATACGCACTTAAACAGGCAAACACACAAAACTTTTATGTATTTTTGAAAAAATCGGCAAAATATTGCTTATCAAGCAATTGAAAGGAAAATTCGCCCTCATTTCGTTCAAATGATTCGGGACACTGACGTTATTTCACCCTAATCGTTTCTCCCTAATATTTGCTTAAATCCATTTTTACAATTCTGTACGTCTTTAATTAGACGATGTAACACACACACACACAACAATGTATCGTAGAAACATTCCACCGAAAATCCCATTTAACCCACTGCATTGGCATTTTAATCGACTATTCTGTTTTGCTTTTTCATTGAATGATTGGCTTCTAATGATTATGCGACTTTCGATGAAAATTTTCAAAGATTTTAAACTTAGCAGAGAGAAAAACACGGCAAACAATAGAAAATAAACAGTGCTCCAAAACTCACCCCATCTGTGTTCGTCCTACACTTAAATCCAATGTATGTCCCTGTGGGCTGAGCATTTGCGGACTAGAATAATGTGGACTCGACGCCAATTGGGGACTCCTATCGTAACGTTGTCCTTCAAAATATGCCGAACTAGAGAATCCTTGCGATCGCAACGACGTGACACTGGATGTTGATAAGTCGATTATTGATGCGCCCGGCGATGGGGCATCGTTCCGGTATACAGTTTGGTTCGGTGAATACGGTTCAATGGGATGTTCGTAGAGTTTTACCGGGCGTGGATAGCTAAATCCGGCTATGTCTTCGTGATGTTGGTCCCGTTTAAATGCGCTAAGTGATAATTGTTGATTACTGTGGTATTCCTGTGTTGCTGTATTCATTTGACTATAACTGGAATAAGCTCCGAGATCTGTGGTAACGGGAGGAGAAGACGATGGAATTGTCATTAGAATGTTTTTGCATGCGATGCTTTTCATATTTATCAAAATATTTAAAAAATTCATTGAAACACAACGACAGACAAATTCAAATTAAAAAGGGGAAGATTTACTCGAAGAATCATTTACATAAAGTCGGGACAATGGTTAACAATTGTTAGTATTTAATATTCCAGCAGCACGTGCTGGCGGCCTGGATTTTCTTTTTAACACTCTTTACACCACAGCAACAGATTCAAACTGATTGTATGAATTTCAACGCAATATCTAAGGAGGTGGTGTGTATTGGAATGGAGAGTGTCGATAACTCAACACGTAATTAAAAAGACTTCTGTTGGGTGCGTCTGATACATCCAGCCAAACTGGCAGAGACCCCTTGCGGAACAATCTTTTTCTCCGTTCCTTTATCATTTCACCCATTCAGCTACGTTCGTAGTATCCACGGTACAATTGTTATCAGAAAGAATCATTTCAACAAATCAATTTATTCTCAAAAACCCATCGTTAACACAAACGAGAACTCCATCAATAACTGAAAGCATTTTTCATGAATAATTAGCGAATTATAAGAAAAATGAACTTCCATTGATTCAACTTCGTTTGGCTTGGTGAAAGAAATGGAAGTTTTTCATAATTTAGAAGACGAAATGGAAGTCATTCCACTGGTGAGTAAGCCAATGAAATTTCATTTCTCTTATAATTCGCCAATTGTTCACGTCCTCTTTCCGTATTTAGTTGTTCTAACAAATAGCATTCGGAAGAAAGGAAACGGTGAAATTGAGAAAACTGAATGAGAAGTTGACTTGGTAGGAAAATTCTTTCAGTAAAAGTATCGGTGATGCAGACAGGTGTGTTGTCTGATTCGACGACTTGTTAAGAATTAATTGTAAATGTGAGCTTAGTTTCGATAGTTTCAGTAAATTTTCTTGGAAGCTGAAGTCTGAAGTCACATGTTACATATAACGACGACGAAGAAAACCGTTTGGGTGGCTCTATACATTGAAATATATCGCATGTTAAACTCAGCAAATTGAAAGATTTTGTATCGATATGATCAAATGAAGTACTAGATCTTGACCAATTTTTACTACTAGTTCACACTACCCGTCAGACACAACAAAGTCTTCGAGTATTTTTGGTTCCATTGCTTCATTTGCACTAAATTCTAGCCGTTCGAATAATTTCCATCAAACAACTTACGTGTATTGTGTTCCGAGTATTGTTCGTTCGAGGCGGCTGATGTGGACATTCCAATCAATTGTCTTGGTTCGGACATAAGCGGTTTGAATGCTGAATTCGATGAAATTTGACTTGATTCACTTTGGGCTGCATTATTATTGGATAGAGGCGACATTTCACAGAACACAGCGAAATTTTATTGGAAATTGTCCGTGCGCCTTCCACTTCAATGAGCAAACTTACAAACTAAGAAACATTTTTATTATCCTCCTCAGGAAGATTTCAACACATGAACGAAAAAAGGAAATGTCTTGCAATCGGAAAATTCACAGAACTTTGGTGGTTGTCTTTTCCAGACGGACAATTTTTTTTGTTATGGTTTAGCTATTGCGTTCGTGCACTGGCATTCGAATATTTCGGTTAGAACTTTTCTCACTTGTGGGTTAATTTTTCGACAAAGCCTAATATTGTCTTACAAATTTTAAGATAATACACAAATATTCGAAGGAGTAGGGGTGGGTATGTGTTTGACTAACAATATGCTCAAAAGTTTTCACTAAGTTAATTATCACTTTTGAAGTTAAATATAACCTTGACATAAATCACTAAAAACTTTTTCTTCTTTTCTTTTAGTGGGGCAAAAATTAAACTTGTCTAAACTTTTATTGCGTATGCAGTTGCGAAAGTATACTTTGAAACTGAAGGCAAAGTTTTCCAAACATTACCGTGTTTCTAAAATACATCAGCCTAGCCAAGCCACCCTCAGAAATGTACAATGTATTTTTGATGCAAAATTGGTGGGGTTGTATTATTGGAACTGTACGGTCTCGAAATTTTTGGGGATAACATAATTCCATACGAAGAGAGCGGTACAAAGGGGTAGCCGTTGCGTGCGCATCGGTAATCGGATACTGTGTGTGTGTTCTGTGCAATAGTCAAGACCGCCTTTAGATTTTTCAGTGCTTGTCAGATGTTTTGAGAGAGTAGATGCTATTTTATATCTGAGAAAAACACATTTTTTTTCTTCGTTTTTCGTTTGGGGTTTTTTTCCCTGTTATATTTTTCGTAACGTTCCGTATTATATTTTGCTTTTGGCCGAGGGTATGTTTTATGTTCGTCAATTGATGATGACTGTGTGGAAAATAGTTTTACTACTTCGGTGTATGGTTTTTTTGTTGTTGTTGTTGTTGTTGCCTTTATTATATTCTGTTCGGCTGTTTGTATATCTATCGAAATGTATACATGAGTCAAGTGATAAGAAGAAAAGCGTTTTGTGAAAAGGAAAATATATATTCGACGACTTTTGACGATGGTTCACATGTTATTTCGATGGAATTTTTCGGGTTCTCTTATCTATCCGATAATCTTATGTTAATGTCTCCAGTGATATCTGAAATGGATATGGTATTAATAGCGCAAGCAGTTTTTATGTTATAGATTCCGACTGGAGTTGACTGACTTTCATCATCTTAATGTTCGCGGTTTATTGGCAAAATTTCAATTTGTTTTTCCGTTCGTTTCGTTCACGGTGATGAGCTCGGATAGTAATGGAAATTACAAAGACTTGGCTGGTCGTACTAGTTATTCGGAGTAGACAGCAATTGTGCCATTATTTTCGACCAGTGACCACCGCAATCCGGTCCACCAAATCTTTTTACCATTATTCTCTCGTTCTCCACCACATTGACGATCAGAATTTTCTAAGCTGTCGAACTGACCTATTGCGAAACCGATTTTCCAGCCAAGTTTCCTGTTAGGCAGTGGGCACCATCTACCCTCCTCGTCTTTCACTTTCTGTTAAGTTTTCCCTACATTTTTGATATCAAATCTAATGCAACATTTCTCCATAAGAGAAAAACGTGCAACGTGTAAATATAAAGATTGTTATCGGGGGAAGGAAAGGATCTGAAAAATAAAATTGGGGTTGCCATTCACACAGATTTATTATTCCGTTAGAGACGGCGAGCATATCAACAGTATTTGTATCGGATCTATTACTTCCTTTGATACCAAAGAGATTTCATAGAATTTGATGTCAAATCTTTTACTTCATTTGTTTAAGCATCGATTTTGCTGTGTAAAACCGAATCAGTCGAAGTTTTTCATTAATTTTGTGTCGTCTTTATCGATAGCAGGTTAACCATCACTAGCAAGATATTTGAGAATTTTCGATAATTTGAAGAACTTCCACTGAAAATGTCCGACACAAGTGTGTCTCATAAGTACTAACCAACAGCGAAAAAACAGCCCAGCTGTTCAAAATTCAGATCAGATTTGATATCCGTAAATGGCTTCATTTGCGTTTATTAATTTCAACATATTTTTTCCGGGTTTCGTTTGTTGATAGAGGAACAATAAATATTTTCCTTTTAAAAAGAATTCCAGTGCCATTGCACCATTCACCGAAATCTGCGTATACCGATGATATATTACGCAATGCGTAATACGCATTGAACATAATTTACGGTATTGCTATTACCCTATATTTTCACGATTAAATCTGTTTGGTTTGGTTTGATTTTTTTTTTCTTTCTTTCTTCCTTTTTATTGTATAAGGGGTGCTCCCCGATGCGTATCGTTTGGCATTATCTTTTCCTGTTACAGATTTTTGTTTTTCTGCTGAAACTGTAGAACGAACGGAGGAATTTTTAGTCTATTTGATCCAATTTTTATATTATGTACTTAACACACATAACGAGTGCGTTTTGTTACGGCTGAGCTGAGCAGCGATGACGGGCATTTTATCGATTAAACCAAATAGACATTGAATGCTGTCAGCCGGATTAAATACGTCTGAGGCCGAATGTAGCCTTAATTATGTCTGAGGTAGGCTGCAACATGCAAATATATCTTCACCCAATGCCAACTTAATTAAAGATACAAAAATGATAAGTTTAGAGATCCTAAATGATCTGGGATACTGGTGTCTCGTTTGATGTCTTCTTCTTCTTCGCTTTTATTTTTTTTTTGCGAACACAAATTTTCCTGATTTTCTAGTTAAAATTTAACTTTCACGTGCAATATTAGTTGCACTGCGAGTATTGTGTAATCGTTAGAGTTAAGTAGAAACGCTTTGCACATTGTATTGACATCATAATGATGAGTTATAAGTTCTCTGCTAGTCGTCAATCAATAAACATTGGGACTTTTAGTGTCATATGTAAGTTATAGGCCCAGCGCAATGGGTCAGCGTTAAATAATTTCCAACGTTACGTCACGTCATGTTCGCAATTTCTTTCTCAAATCTTGTGTCTACTCAACTCGCTGTTGCTTTTGACGCCTGCCAGACGTCTGCCAAACTTTTCATTTATGGTTTAGCATTTTGAACGTGTGCGTGGGTCACATCGTTGTGTAGATTTTGCTCTTGAGATTTGGTAGCTTACGCTTGTGGCATCCTATGATTTAAGTCTACGTGCCGTTTGGTCTCATTGAGAGAGATATCGGAGTTATGACATTTTATTTTTTTTAAGGTAAGACGAGATGAACGTGATTCAATCAATTTTGACCTGACCTGAATTTACCTGAAACCTGAAAATTCAAACCTGAAAAAGAAGCCTGTGCATTTTCGAGTACAACTGTGAACAAACTTTCGCTGAGAATCATGACTCTGGTCCATTAGGATTAGCAGTCTTACACGAAGGACGTCACGCTATTTTATTGAATATTTGATCTCTCCATCTGCATCACGAAAAAGGGCCAACTATGACTCAAATTTGTTAGAACCCTTTCGTTTCCTCGGACACCCCCTCTAAGCGTGACGGTAAGGCGAGGATAAGTAATTGGTACGAACCCTGCACCTTAGCCTTAAATGGACCTGTTGTGCGTACTCATTGATTAGAATGAAATCCATTGAAGCATTTTTTTACTGTAAATGTAGTATCCAAAGTAGCTTCAAATGAAATTCTGTTCATAGACACTATTAATGACTAATAGCGAATACTTAATGATCTAATGATTAAAAAAACCAGGCAATATTGTTCACTCCGGGTATCGAACCCGGTGTCCTTGGCGTGTGAGCGCAACGCTCTGCCGATTAAGCTATCTGGCACCTTCATTTTAAATAGCTAGTCAAAGCTCCGATTTCCGATTGATAGTATTTTGAATATCTAGCGAACAATAATTATTCTGCCAGTATAACATTAAAAGAACGGAACAGGTCAGGCCAACCTGAAGTTGCCTGAAAAAAACTTGAACTTGAATTGACCTGAAAGCTGAACTTTGTAATTTAGACAAACCTGGCCTGAAACCTGGTCATCTTACATGAAATTTGGTATTAAAATTCTGACCTGAAAAATGTTGAAAAATAGGGTTCAGGTCAGGTCAGATGTTTTGATAAAATTACATGACCTGCACTTGAATTTTCAGGTCAAGCTCAGATTTATCGCTGTCGACCTGTTCCGAGCTCTGCAAAAACATAGAATTTTAGGAAATTTTCAATTAAACAAATAAACTTCTGAACGTTGACGACCTTTGTTAAAGTCTACTCTGGCTGATTATTTAACAAACACGACGAGAAACATTTGCAGCACGGATAAAATAATTTGCCCCCATTTTCCGTTTCTCTTCACCCCCCATCCACTACTTTCTTCAACTGAATTTTGTGTGTATGCAAACACATTTCATTCTCTATTATAAATCCATTATTAAGACATAAATCGCCGAAATTCTAAATAAAATCAGAGACGGGTTTCACCTTACTCTCTCGGCGGCGTACAACACATATTTTTTCGTTGCTGTTGTTGTTGTTGCTGTTGGTATACTTTCGCCCGAAAAACATAATGGAAAACCGAAATCTCACTTTTCCCTATAAATAAGCATTTCCTAAGTCCAAAGTTATTAGTTATTTTGAATAACACAAGATTTATTATACTTTATGGTCCATAAATCTTTCAATGTGCCCTCACATATGCTTATTGCTTACATACAATAAAAAGATTCAAAATCGCACATAATATACTGGAATGTGTGTGTAGTGATAGTAAAAACGTATACACCGAATTCGTTTGAAAAAGCTGTAAATTTTCGTCTGATTTTCATCTTGACATTTTACTAATACTGGTGGGATTTGCTGATAACTTCTTTTCAGTTTCGGTTGTATAATTTATGACACAAAATTTTGTGTTTAGAGTTAGAAATTTCTCCTCTCTCC
Source organism: Phytosciara flavipes (assembly GCA_026413405.1). Classification (NCBI taxonomy): domain Eukaryota; kingdom Metazoa; phylum Arthropoda; class Insecta; order Diptera; family Sciaridae; genus Phytosciara; species Phytosciara flavipes. Next base: position 8,527 of record JANTFA010137400.1, read on the forward strand.
TTTTCCCGTCCCCTTTGAAAAAAAAACCTTTTTAATACAAAAAAAAAATCGCAAATGCACCAAACGGAAACGGTCTCGGAAAGCGTCGAATCACATCAAATATATCCCCCCGCGATACAATTTGCCTTATCGTTACACATTTTACCTCAATTTTCCCAAAAAATATTATCTTCAAACAAATAGCAAAGCAACATTATCAACGGGAGCACTCACCGAAATGATGGAAATTTTCCTGTTAATTTTGCGTTATCGAGAATAAGAATCATGCAAAATCTTCCATCATTAACCAAATTTGATATTGATGAGAAAATATGCCGGAGAAAGGATTGTGTAGCCAAAGTCATAAAGCGTAATTAGCTCAGCTCTTGTGTATATGAAACATAAGATTAGGGAGGAAGAAGCTCTTCTTCATCGTCGTCGTCGTCATCCTCGTCGTCGGTTTGTTTTTCGAAACCTATTATTAAGTACATGTATAATAGTGAAACATTGATGAGGTGGATCAACCTCTAACCATCTATATTTACATCTGCACGTCATAGATAAATAGATAGAAACCTAAATGGTAATAACTTTAAGAAAAGGGTAAATATGCCATAAAGATGAGTTGTTTTTTGGTTTTGTGCCGACAAAGTGTGTTTAAGTATACATTATGATGTAGTATACGTATTGGGAGAAGAGAAAATATTGCTCGCAGCAGCAAATTTATGCATTCTTTGCTTTTATGAATCGCTAAATTTTAATGGCACATCAAGCTGATGTTCCACGTTATCTTTTCGTCTTCTTAAAGATATAGAACCATAACCATAACACCGTGTCTATGTGTGCGCGCTTAAACGTAGCCCTATTTTGCGCTATTGATTTCCATTATGCGATGAAATTGTATTTACCGCAACTAAGACAAGAAGTCTGTATTATACTACGCAGAGGAGAAGAAAGAGTGTGACGAGCTATTTTCATTAATCATATTTTAATGTGGCTGACGGTTTTTCTGGAGTACTATATTTTATCCTACCATGTCATTCGTGTATTGACGTATTTGAAAAGGGGTTGTTCGAACGACCGTTGTGTTTATATACCATTTTACGATTGACGAGCCGATGTTGAGGTAATGCCGTATTAGTAGGTAATCAATCTAATTAATCCGCAATTACGGAAAGGAATGCAAATGGTGGTGGCACTTTTTGATAGAGTGAAATGAGAAAATGTTTTCTTCTTAGGTTGGAGGATCTGTTCCAAGATCCTATAGTGCAGCTGTTTGGATGTTGTTTGGTTATAGTAATTGGTTATAGTGCGTGAGCTCACGCGCATATCAGTCCCTCATAAAGACTAGGTTTGAAACCTACATGCCAAGCTGTTTTAATTGGTCATAAGGTGAAATATTTGAGTTCTAGAATTTCCCGTAGTCCTGGTGTTGGTGTATAGGGACTGTTCCTCACTATGTGTACCTCACACTTCGAGGTGAAAGGGAGTATACACACCGTGACGGTTCTAACAAAATTAGGTCAAATTTGAATCTTTTTCGTGAGGAATGACGAGAACAACATGAAACGGCGTGACATAACATATGAACGAACCCACAGCTCAGACTCCGAATATCATAAAAAACACAAATTCGTATCAGAATGAATGGACTAGAGTACAACGAAGAATGAAATTGAAAATTTCGATTTTGGCTGAAAGGCATGTGGTGCCTGCTAAATCAAATTTTCGAATTTTCAACCTGCATTTTCATACCTTTCAACAAAAACTTCATTTTTCAATTGTATTCTTGGGCTGTAGCACATTCACTTCGACACCAATTCGTATGATGTTTAACGTCTGCGATAAATACATACGATGGATACAAACATTTTCCGTGATAACCAATACAGCAGCTCGGCACGTAGGTTTTAACCGTGCTCTCATGAAAGATTCGTTTGCGCGCGGGCTCTTGGTCTTGCCATGGAAACAAGAAAAGTGTATATATTCTCTTGACCTTGCACATTACAAGCTGGCACCTCTACACTTCCCGGTGGAGTATGAGCGTTGAATCACTAAACGTAAAATTACCCACTCGGATTCCTGTATTTATCCTCTTGTTCTGTGAGTTAAAACGAACAACGCCGGGTCGCTAATCAAAATGCAGTTGAACTTCCGACTAACGACAATCACCGTCGCTCATCAATATGATTGGACTATTTACATCCAAATATTGAATGAAGGAATGAATGTAAACTCACAGCATTTTTTCAGTTCAATTCTTATTCATCAACCTTTTTTTCTCGAACGCTACCAGGCTGAATAAAAGTCTTGGCGAGATCAGGCTTACATATACTAAGCATTACTACCTGACTACCTGAATTCATTCAAATCCTCTCTTTACATCACATGGCATGGAAGACTGCTTAAAGAACATTCAAACTAATCTATTGTTTTCATGTGAATAAGGAGTGACTAATGCCAGGATTGCAAAAAAGTGGTTTCTTCCACTGTAGGTATGCCGATAATTTCTCGCACACGATGACTTGTCGATCTCGGCTTCGTCTCGGATCGAAAATCGACCTGAATGCAAGAAAATTCCTTCATACCTGCCTTGGTAGAAAAGTAACTGTTATACCAACCTCTCTTACTCTACGCACAGTTGTATGGTTTATTTTTATGCGTGAAGCAGCTTCACTAAAGCTTATGCCATGGCCGAACACCACTCAAAAGCGTACATACTTTACTGATGGTAACTAGCATGTTTTCTTAGCCTTGCTATTCAAAAAACTAAATACCAACTCCAAATATAAAATAGGATGCTGACTGAAATCATCCGAGAAAGATGATCTTGAGGTAAACAAGGTAGGTAGAAGTATGAATAACTGTCCAATGTCGGACCGTACGTAGATGTTGACTTAGAGAGTGGAGTTAACAAAGGTAACCAAATTTGATAGCCTACTTAGCTCAGCAATCCAATTGCTAAGTATTGCTACTGTAAATATTGAAAGGTTCTGGTCATCTGCTATCGAGAATGTCGACTGAAATGACCAAAGACTTCTCGACCGGTTTTTCCTTTCATTTGTTTTGAAGAATGTTTAATGAAGAGAAATGGTTGTATATCATTCAGTAAAAATCATTTCAGACGTTAGTAGTAACAGATCTCTTGATGTTTACCTCATCTTTTAATTGCTCTTGCAAAAAGGTTCGAAAAAAAGCCCTCTGCTATAACGGACGCATTCTCTCGTTCCTAATGAAATTAATGTAAACACAAACAATCAGCTTACAATTAAAAACGTCAACAGTCAACATCTTCATCACCTCTTTAGATTCAACAGAACAAACTTGTTGAGCACTTGACTCTACCCGCATTCCAAACAATAGCAGAGAGAGAGCAGCAACAAAAAAATTCTGGATTTCATTTAAGTGATCACTTAACACCTTTTCCATATTGTGTGTTTTTATACGTTTTTTTTCTCGTTTTTTAAATATACGAAAAAAAAGAAAATTCTATGCATACCGTCAGATGTTGTCGACGCCGCGTAATATTATCGCACCCTCTTTTCATGGAAAATAAAACCAAAATAAATAAAAAATCCGAAAGAGATAAAATCACTTCAAAATTTATGAGGGTTACTATTCAAAAGATTTAAACGCTGACAATCAAAAAGATTGGATATTCCCGAAGAAACGGTTTAACTGTGCGTTTGCCTTGTTTTGTTCGTAACATTCGTCTCCTCTTCCTACTGCACACCTCCGCTAAAACGGTTGAATAATCAGTATAACGTGTGTAGGCGTGTGTAGGTTGGTATCAATACCAATTAAAAGAAAAAGAAAATTTCATTTTTCATTTCATTGATAAACATAAGGGGTACCCGTACGAGTAGTGCATGGTGTATAGCTAGTTGCCCACAATAGTAATTCATCTTTAAACTACTCTGAAACACTGCATCTTTCGATTGTTCGATTTAAACTCATCCCTTATTAAAATTGCTTACATTAATTTCGAAAGTTTCGTACGGAGTCTAATTTGAAAATGAAAATCTTTTGATGTAAAGAGCTAGCGTGTTGGATTCACAACCCAACGATCGGGGGTTCGAATCCACTAAACAAACATTCGCAAAAATTCATGTAAATCAAGTTGAAATGTAATCGAAAAGCGAGAAAAAGCCGAGGGGAAAAACCACTTGTCAAAATTTGTCTCAATATTTCCATAATTTCCAATCAGTGGTTACCCCCT
>JANTFA010137411.1:0-12719 GCA_026413405.1 Phytosciara flavipes
GATATGGCCGTGCTGGAAAAGGATTACGAAGAGATTGGCGGCGATACACCGACCGATGAATATGGTGATGCTGAAGAGGAAGAATTCTAAACTCAGGCTGTGCTTGTGTAAGAATGGGATGTGCTGGTAACTTTTGTCTAAACTTTTTTTTACTTTTGTTTAATTTTGTCATATTGACAGTAGTTTCAAGGAATTTTTGATCATTGCAAATAAACTTCAGGTCGACTTTTAAATCATCGAGTTTTGCATTTGGGCTGAGAAGATTCAAGGCATCGGAGATAGCTTTAAAGAATGACAAAAAACTTGGATTTTCCTGTTCTTCAAGATCAATGTCTTATTTGTTCCATCGATGGATAGGTAGATGCTGGTAGGATTGTTACGTTCTCGCACACTTTGGCCGACAATGGGCTCTGTTTTTCAAATAAGTAAACGAATCTGTTCACATCTTTGACATTGAAATATTCCTAGATGTCCTGCACTGGCTTTGTTGTAAGCAAGACATTTACACAGAAAGTGTCCTGCTGTTTCAATTTCATCACATTGATTGCAATGTGGACCTTCTTTGATGCCAGTAGAGTGCAGATGTCTGTTCAAACTGCAACGACCAGTAGGTCTCTTATTACAGAATGATAGAAAAGTTTTGGCACGAAGGTCATCTATCAAGATGCCAACTTTAGCTTGCCTTGCGTAATTTAGTCGGTTCCAATAGTTCCAAACTCTCTGTAGCTTTCCATCGTTTCACAAAACTTTGGAGCTGACTCAGGGCCTCCAACAGTTGATGATGAGAGGTTCAATAAAACGTGTATGGTCCTTACAAAATTGAGTCACTTTTGACCCATTTAGAGTGACTGGAGGGAGGTCGAAAAGTCTTACAGATGACGTGACGTCTACACTCTAGCGCGAAGAAGGACAATAATTTGTAGCTTTCTAGAGCTATCAATTGGCTGCAGGGGTATGGACTAATTGAAGAGAAGTTAATAAAAGCCACCCGCTAAGTCCAACATACGAAAAATATTGTCTTTATTCGGTAAGAAGGATCCTGTGCTGTTAATTTTGCCATAGCATTTTATTATCAACGTTACCCTGTTGCGATCTAGATGCATTGATGTTGCGCAGATAGAAAAACGATTTCCCGTATTCGAATGTAGCTACCATAATCGCACATGCTGGTGATATTTTAATTATTCTAGGCGCAACGCCTGCAAACAATCCCTGAAATCCGTTAGCTCTGTAAATGTTGGACAACATTTGCAATGGTTTCACATCTGGCCGGTTCGATTTGTCCGTGGGATACAAAAATTTTTCACCGAAAGCAATTTGTTTGTGTGTTTTGACGACATCGAATGGGGTCGTGACGAACGCAGCTATCTGTGGGGTGGGAATTGAATTTTTTTTTAAATCAAAATGACCTGTTTGACGGTGTAAATGGTTAAAAATTTACTCACACAACCAGACACAGCTCCGGCACAAAAACTAAAGTGAAATGTCGGATTCACGACGTTCGAAAAACTCTTTATCGATTCATATGAAGCCCAGTAGAGGCCGGAAAAGGGTACATCACGGTACAGCGTTGGAGCCAAACCTTTCCACAGTCCAGTGATACCTTCCTTTGCGATCATCGTCCGACAGGCTTTACCAACTTCTACATTTGTGGGAGATATAATAAAAGCGAACGGGTGAGCTAGATATGTCACGAAATAAAGCCACGAAGCGAATTCTGACTTACCGAAATAATTCAATTTTTCCGATTGCATTTTGGTTCTAACTAATTCTAATGGATTGACTACGGTAACGGATAACACTCGAGCTGACATTCCGGCAAGCAATGGTATTGAAAATGGTGCCGCCGCTCCCGATCCTGGAATGAAATTTTTCAAAATTTTTTTATTTTGTTGACCTCGCCAGGTCGTAGGAAAAAAAAGGCTTTTACCCGAAAATTGTTTCAAGTAATACTCTTTGTATCTAACACGAAGCTGTTCATAGCAAACGAAATATATAACAGTTGCTGGTATTGCTAGCACTAGCGTCGGTCCCAGACCGGACCACAGTGAACCAACTCCCTCGCTTCTACTTATTTTTATGAATGCATCCTGCAAATGAAAAGAGTTGGGGAAATGTTACGTTCCGTATGTTTATCATTTGGGTCAATCATTCTTCTTACGATCGTTCCGTTGTAAGGTAATTGCTTACGTGTCTTTGCCAAATCACCATTCGTCGGACATGGACATAAATGGTCCATGAGTCCATTGCAGTAAACAAAGCATTTATTTGATAGCATTGTCTTTTGTTGAACTTGTAATCGTGTCTTAACTACGTCTAATGGTGTCACTGAAATGATATAGATTTGGATAAAAATCATGAAAGTATTGAGGGAATATAGTCGCACAAATGGCTGCGAGAGGGAAGAATTAAGTTTGGAGTAGGTTGATATCGAAGTGGAAGTGACGTAAACTTGAATGAACTTGAAGTGATCAGTTCGCTGGTACTGGTTTATGTATTCTGTTGGGCTCAAACCATAACTAAATCCTTCAACGCCAACCCATAGACTTAGACGACGAATTGGAACTTAAAAATTTTTTTTTTTCCAAAATTGAGCGAACCCGATTTTCATTCCTATTCCTTTTTAAATTTTTAATTTCAATCGTTGATTAACATGTCACAGGCTGCAAGGGTCATGTCATCTATAAATGACGTCCACTGTTTTCCAGAATTTTAGACCACCCTCTCCTCACTCGATTTTCTTTACCTTTAACATGACGTTTCACACTTGGCCGGACCCCCTCAACGGTGGACTCCATTTATGGACATCCATCAGGCGTATCAACAGTATTTCCATTGGTTCATTTCCAATCTTTTACTTTAATTCGTTCTGCTGTTCCAATGCAAGTGCTATCCGTCCTTATCGATAAAAGATGTGTAGCCGTACGTTACAGAGTTAATCACCTCGAACCTAGTACTAGGAGGTATTTACTCTGAGTAAATAATCCAACGGAATTTTACAATTTTTATGATTCTATCGGTGATATTACAGGCTTTGAGAAAGACACTAGCTCAGTAAATCGGTCTAGCTGTTTACTGGGCTCAGTACATACAATTTGAAATGATTGTAGTCGTCAAGAAATAACCTTCAGAGTACTTAAACTATTATAAGGTTCAGGGTTCAGGGTTCAGAGTCCTGTTGACCTGATAAGGTATGTGACATGTCAAAAAGCCTCCAAATTTCCATACGTGTGTATATTTAACGATCGCATGTGTTGTGTGGTTTTACTAAAACCGAACAAACATGACTCCTGTCCCTAAAAGAAAATGCAAGGCCCATTTTGATTGCACAGACTTCCGAATATTTCTTGTTTTCATGCTAGAAAGCAGTGGAAAGTACTTCTTCACTAACACTTAGCGATTCAATATGTTCAATGTGTAACCACTGAACACGACTCGAGAAACCCTTACAAGGACCACCATCAGACATGCCGATCAACAAGTTAGTTAGTTCATGATTGGTTTTTTCGAGCCTAATGGCAACAAAAATTAAATTCATTTTTCATTCGTTTACTAACTGTGATGAAGGATACGTGGCCTCATTGCTTTTCACATTTTTTTCCGATCTCAGAATAAATATTGAGATAAGTTTCTATTATACCCGTGAGATGATGACGAGTAGTTAACGTTTCAATCTGTTCATGAATATGGAATGGTAAATTGAATAACTCATGGAATGGAATGGTTTACAATTTTTGTTTTCATCAATCGGGTAATCTGAAATGTGAAGTTTGAAGTAGCTACGTGCTATGATAAAAACTGGGTGAGTTAATCCCTTTCGATATGGATTAGTAAAGTGTCAAAACTATGGCTTTCAAAGTAAGTCGTCGATCGATTCATCTTTTTGAAATTAAAAAGTTCCCACCGAAACATCGCATTCAAAACTGGTTTCACATTGATCCCTTCACTGTTTTTCTTTAAATTAACCAATGAAATGCTAGTCACATTATGAAAACAGTCAGAGAAACTATAACTTAAAAGTTGCAGGTCATTGGTGATGATAACAATGTGTAATCTCCTTTAACCTAAATCTTCAACTCTTTCAAGAACTTGATGATGGAAACTTTTCCGCATTCTTATAACCTTCCGTAATGTACAAACAGAGCGCGAATAGGATGCAAAGCATGCAAAGTCATTCTAACAACAACAACAACAAAGATAAGTGGGCAAAAAAGAGGCAAAAAAAGCGTTCGCCTTACTTGTTAGTGAGGTGATAACAGCACCGGAACAAGATGATGCTATTTGCTGATACGGTTTGATACGATATCGTGCATCGTCCATGTCCATGTTCGGATGAAGTCCACTCTTCCCAATCATAATTGTCAATATTCAAAAACACACAATTCTTCCACTAAATCAAATCGCACACACTGGTGGTCCATACACCACCATCACTTATTGTAACGCAAAACAGAGATGTTATAAAGAGTGGTGTGTTCTCTTCATAGATTTCATAACTTTTGACAGAATTTACAAATAAAAAAAAATGTAAAGAAAAAGTCTTCCGATAGAAACACACACGGAAAAGACGTCTGCGTCGAAGTAAGTCAAAAACAGCTGTTTATTGACGTGCAGTGGTATTCAATGTATGTCCGTATACCTCTCTCCATACTCACATACACACATGATGGTTTCATACGAAACTATAAAATGATAGAATATAATTTTCGATGAGACGTAATATTAACTTTCATTATATTTGTGTTTGTTTACCGACTTGACGGAGATATTACTAAAATACACTGTGAGTGCTGGGTGAAAACGATAGACTTGCAAAATACCAGCTCTACTTGATAGAGACACTGAAGCCAATATAAATATTCAACTCTTCGTGTGTATTATTACAATCATTCTCGTTCGTAACGTACATATTTGGTGTATATATTAGGCTACAGGTGACCATATCAAAATTAGAAAATGCTATAAACAGGGAGGATAGGCTGCCTCATTGAATGTTTTGTTCTTCGATCAAAGTCAAAAGACAGTAGAGAACGAAATGCGAAATGTTTTTGTGTCAAATATTCCTACAAACTATGGACCTCTGAGCCTAACTAATTATGTAAGATTATGCTATCGCTAATCCGCTTATCGTGAATATTAAGTTGCATGCAATTTACCAAAATATGGATGAAAACGATGAATTATACAATGCCGGATTAACAACCGAACAAGCATTAAAGATACTGCACGAAGACATCGAAAATGTAGTCTTACGCGAAGAATTGAAATTTTCTAGCGACAGGTTTGTGTAGATTGTGTTTATTTTTGCCGCGCACAGGCTATAAAACCGCCCAGACTCTTTAACCAGTTATACTGTGTTTTCTTAGCTGGCTAAACAAAGCCAAATGTTCGTTTGCCAAGCCGTACGACAGTCCGATGGGATGGTTCCCAATGTTGATCACATTGCTGTGTGTGTTCTGTTTGTATGCAACCGGTTACTATCTGTCGGCAACGCTACTGCTGTTGATACTCATGGGCACAACGATATTGGTCATTCGAGAGAATATTCTGCGACGCACAGAGATCCATCGCAAGACCAAAACGATTTTGGAGGAAATTTCATTGGCCAAAGTCTTGTGCAAAGATTGGACGGCTGAGAATTATCCGAATTTGTGCTGTCCACTGTCGCCGTGCGTGACATTACAATGGACATATCGAGATGGGATCATTGTCAATTTGCCATGGGCTCTATTGGTTCGGGGTTAGTTCAGAATTAAAAAAAAAAATGTTTTCTTTGATATTCGAGCGGATAAATCATTTCAGGCGATCACATTATCATCCGACCGGGACAGGTGGCCCCAGCACAATGTACAGAAATCAACAATCGTCATACATTTCAATGTGGAGAAACCTATGGACTGTTTCAGGTATAAACTAACTGTCATCTGTACGAATCGGGACGTATCTACATTTCCGGTAATTTGTTTTAGCCTACGGATCCGCCATTAAAACCGACTGCTAGAGCCCCATTACCAGATCTCGTGTGTGTTTTGGAAATGACACCGTACCTGGACACATTGAAGACATCTTTCTTGTCATTTCTGAAACGACCTGCGACCATTTACAATCAGCAGAGATGCTTGGTAGGTTTCCTTGGTGCTCCTTGGTGTATTTGTTTAGCTCAACCAATCGGTTTTCCCTTTTCAGCTGGTGACAAAATATATTCAAACGTGGGGATGTCTACTAGCCTTAACACTGACTATTGGTTTCGGCTTTCTGAGATATTCCTCGATAATAATTTCAGGTGAAAAAGCAAAAGTTACTTGGAAGAGTTAGAAACCTTCAACAACGATTTACAATTTCAGGACGTACGGATACGCACTGGAAAGACCTGTTCCTCGAATTACCTGTGTGCGCTGTGCTTCCCATTTTGCCGTTGATGTTTCCATTGTTATGGAATTCAGTCAATCTATGGGGAATTGCTCGCCTGGAAACTCTATTGACCCTGACGAAATCAACTGCAAAATCGGATCAGGAAAAATCCTTCCAAGTCGACCTGGATACACCGACAACGGAATGGGAAACGATCGTTCTACCCAGCCGAGATGTATTCGTGAATTGGGTTGGTCTGTGGCAAGGAAACAGTTATCTGCTCGGTCGCAGTGCTAACGTGGTCCAAGTGCTCGGATCGATTACTGCATTGTGTTGTGTTGACAAGAAAGGAATTTTGTCGTGGCCGAATCCAACCGCTGAAAAAGTATTCTTCTTGCGTGATTCGTCTGACAAGACGTCCAGAAAAAGTCAGAGTAGCTTAGAGTCGGAGGTATGGTTTTGGAACTAGTCGCGACTCTGTCTGGTTCTGATTGATTTTATGTTTATTTTGGTAAAACTTTCAGATATCGAAGGAGGAGAAAGGTGGTACGGTTTCAGAAGTTCTGGACTTGACGCACGATCAGCACAGCGCTTTCAAGCTCGAATTCGACGATCACGAATGGAAAACTCACATAAATTCATTGAAGCCACTTGGTAAGGCTGCGTCGACGATTTTGTTGTTTGGAACTTTTTTTTCTTGTTCGACTTTATAATCGAAAGGAATTTCACATTTTTCTTCCGTGGCTGTAAAATCACTATTCTCAGGTCTAGCAATTTTGGTGAACACATGCTGTCCATTGACACAGGAGCATTATGCAAAGTTTTGCGGGCATGTAACTGCTGTCGCTATGTTAGATAAAGATTTAGTGCCCGTCACCAATCGGTACGCAATCGTCGAGTCAAGAATGAATAGTTTTATGCATGGGTATGTACTAGGCATACCATTTGCTTTTTTTAAATAATTTTTTGTTTTTTTTGTTCTTCCTTTTTATAATACAAAATATTCTTTGAATCCCCCTCAAATCTTTGCAACGTTGAATGTTGAGGAAATTGATCCGTCCAGCGGGTGATGAATTCTTCAATTTTCAAAATCATATTTTCTGTTGCTTTCGTTGACTGTGTTGCGTTGTTATGTTTTCAGTCATTTCAGTTTGAATGGATTTCAAAATTTGTTGTGAAAGGCTGTGTGTGATGTCGGTTTGTGATGTGATTTTAGTTGTTTTTAATAACTTGCACGCAGAGCAACTGTTCAGTTCATAGGAATGCTGCATCTACTCATTCTAATTGATGAGTCACACTCACTGTAACAAGAGCAGATGGAAGTTCGAAGAATTTTCACCAAATCTCACCAAACATTTTTTTAGGAGCTACCACGTCACGAAATAGTGCACTTTTGACACATTTGAAATTTGAAAGGCACAGTTTCACTTCGGAAAATTTAGGGCACCTTGCAATGAAGTGTTGTCTGCATTCCAGATAAAACAATTGGACAGTGCACCATAATGTCCCATATTGCACTGTTGAAAAAGTCTTCAAAGCCTCTGCATGTATGAGTAGATCATGCGTCTCTGTCCAGAATGTCCCGAAGGCGTGGGACATAATCCAACTCGTCCAAATAAGAATTTTCGACGGAAGCACAGAGGCTATTCAATGTGCCGTTGCAGGGCTAAACCTCACTCTTCCGAGAAAGCTTCGACTTTCAATGCCAGAAGTAACTCAAGGACAGCCAGCCTTATGTACCAGTGAAAATTTGAAAAAAAAATTCAAATGTTCAATCTGATTGCAATTGATTTTATTCAATGAGATGATCCCGTATTTATACACTGCCTACGTCCAGTGATTAGACCAACACTAGGCCATTTGTAAATCTAAAAGCAACTGTGTTTGTCATGACAGTGCATTGATTTTAATCTACTCTAAAGAACCGTTACGAAGGCGTAACAACGTTAAAAATCTCAGAATTTATCTTCGTTTCGTGTACTACTGACCATACCAAATACACTAAAAATGCAGGAGTTAAGTGTTATCGTACTGCTTGTGAACATTTGATATGAAGAATTGGCCCAGGGAATCCTCGATCTTTACCTTTCCATACACTTGGTGGTAGTTCCAAGTGTCAATGGACTCTGCGTCTTATGGTTTCACGATTTTTTTTACAAAATTTTGTGTCAGTTTATAACTGAGTGCTCGCTTTGCATAACTTTTATGCGAGCTTTTCTAGCGTATAACACAATTTGAATATGAACAGATTGGCTGTTGACTGTAAAAAGCTGTCAGGCTAAGTCAAAACAAAATTCTAGAACTTCACGCACCAATCTCGTCTCACATACATTTCTCTTATTTTGCATCTTGATTTGCACTTTTGCTTTTGTTCATCCATACCAAATGAGTGATTGTGTCTGTTCGTTTTTCAATATTTCAACTGGTAAAATGTTTCTGTGCAGTTTGTTTTTGCACCGGATAAGAAAAAATCAATTCGAAAATTTCTATTAAAATCTTTCTGAACAATTCTCCAGTCGCTGCCTTTGCGAACTCGCCAAGCAAATCGGGTTCACGTCCAACGCACGCGAAATTTTCAATTTGGAAGGTCAAATAGCCAGCTACATGCATCTGGTTAGTTGAACTCGATCGGACATCATGTCAATCACATTATTTATTATCCAACACACATTTCAGCAACCCGATGTGGTGAAACGAGACATCAGATTCGCGCGACAACTTCAAATTGCCTCGAAAGTTAAAGTTCCGTTTCCCCATTGCCTGTCGGTTGTGATGCGCGAATCTAACAGCCAAACTTTGCAATTGATGACCCAAGGCACTGCTGACATTGTTTTGGATTGCTGTGACGATTTCTGGGATGGTTCAGACCTGCGACCGCTCACAGCACAAGAACGCAAGAGGGCTCAGGTTGGTTGTTTGTGTTATACGTTGGTGCGTTAAAATTTGACTCTTTTGTTTTCTAGGATTTCTACCAAAGAAGCGCATTAACAGCCTACTGCACCGCTTTCTCTTACCGTCCACTGAGGCACGGCATCAGAGGAGCCTTAGGTGGAGGTAATAAAATGAAGGAAAAGAATCAGTCCGATCATATCACTCAATGAATTCAATTCCAGGGCATTCAGGCGTCGCTTATCTAGAACTTCCGCCCGAATCAAAGTATCATATGCGTCGCGAGCACCCCAGTTACAAATTCGATTGTCACAATACATTGCCCCATTCGATCAGTACGGATTCATTGCTATTTTCCGACAACAAAGAAGAAGACATCAATGATGTGGCCGGCTGTTTCGAAATGCAATGTCATCAGGTCTTCATCGGAATGGTTACGATGCAATATCAAGCACAAACGGACATTGTTCAACTGATCGAACGATTGGATCAGGCTTGTGTGCGTTTCGTTCATTTCAGCAAGGAGAATGAGCTGAGATCTAGAGTCTTTTCGGAAAAAATGGGCTTAGAGTCGGGATGGAATTGTCATATTTCATTGTTGAGTGAAAGTTCCAGGTAAAGTTTTCGTGTTGTATTCAAATGGCGATGCGAGGTTATTGAACCAATTTTTCTCGGCCTCTAGCTCACTTCATTCACCGAAGAGTTCGAGAAATTTTAGCAATAACCTTCAGTCAAATGTTGCATTGAACATTGAAAGTGAATTGAACGCTGAGAGTGAACTCAATCGACTACTTCCACCGAGGTTGGTGACATTTTTAACAAGTTACCTCTCTGAACACTGACAAAATCCAACAAAATTCATTTGTTTAGCGGCCTAGAATCCAGTAAGAATTTGAGCTCATCGGCACCGGGAGCTATTTCCAATCAAGACCAAGACTTCAGCCAAGCGCCGTCCAATCCAATGACTGATTCCATCGATTCCATTCGCTACCATGTGAGTTGTGTAGAGCTTTGCGATATTAGGAGAACGAAAAAAAAAGAATTTTCCGGCTACTTCCAGGATCAAAACCATCATCATCGTCATTCTAAAGACTCTGCCATGGGGGATGAAAATTGCCGTTCTTTGAGCGTACTGACTGATAGCACCGAACAAAGTGCTCCGGTTAACTTTGATATGTCCAACCGGGTAACTTGAAGAAGCGAAACTTCTTTCTGTTAAGCTCATTACACTGTCTCATCACAGGCCAAATTACCGCGAGGCATCGAGAATATTCAGCCGCACATTGAGAATGTCGACAATGTTCCGCTGTTAGTGTCACTGTTCACCGACTGTTCGGCGGAGGCGACACGAGAGATGCTCGGCATCATGCAATCACATGGCGAAATTGTTGTCTGTCTGGGGTCCAGTGCAAGTAACGCAAATGCTGAAATATTCTTGCAAGCGGATTGCAGCATTGGCATTGAACCGTTGTACCCTCAAGTGAGTGTATTGGAATGCTGGTGATTGGAATTTTGTAAAACAAAAGGGAAAATTATTTTTGCCTTTAGGTGTGCCAAGACATACCCGCATTCACCGAATCAAATGTATTGAACAATAAGCTGAGCTTAGCCAACGATCAGATGCAACGGAAATGGTACCAAGCGGTATGCGATGCAACGCTACGATTTGACTTCCTCTAGAAAATTATTTTTCTCTCCTGTTCCAGCCAAAAGAACATTTGAAGAACGCAACTCTGTCGCCCATTTACTTGAGCCGAATGCTCAATTCGCTGTCATGTTCGATATCGGTGTGTCGAGACGATCCTCTGTCAATTGTTTCGTTGATTGAGCTTTCCCGTCGATTTTCGAATGGACTCTGGAATTGTATTCAGTTTTGGGCATGCTGCGGCAGTTCATTAACTATAATGAATGCCCTGTGCGCGTGCATATCACTGCCGCCGATCCTGACACCGTTCAGTCTCATCTATTTGATGGCGGTGGTCATACCAATTTTATCGGTAACACTGGTTCGTATCAGCCCCGATCATCAGATTATGAACCGAGCGACCGGCAAGAAGCAGACAAAATTCGATTCGAAAGTGTTTTTCTATGTGCTGTGCTGCTATGGATGTAAATTTTTGCCGACAATCTTGATAATGGTAAATTCAAAATGATTTTTGGCTTCGAAACAAATTGAATTTCACATTCACACGATGCGTGCTGTTGATTCCAGATGTTATCTTACTGTTCATTTATGGCACATCCGATTGTTTTGATAGACCTGCAAGACAACAATTTCAAAGACAACTTGGATGGGGCTAGGATTTATTTGCTGTTTGCAATTGTTGTGCATTTCGGTAAGTTCCATGGGTTTTATGAGACGTAAATTCAACGAAAGGAGATACCACGGCTAGTGTAAAATTTGTGTAGACGTGAAAATAAGACTCAATCCGTTCCGAGCTTTACCTGAAGATGAGACTGATATGCGAGGTACAGCAATCGACTTTCAGCTTTCATCAACAACACTGATAATAAGTCACTCAAATGAAACTGCCCACGTGTATATCAGTCCCTCAAAAAGGCCCACTTTAGTACTAGTGCCCCGGCAATAGGAAACTTTAATTTTAGCTGAAAGGCCTCTATGCCTTACAAGTCAAAACTTATCAGGCACTCACCAGACTTTCCAGCCAAAACTTTATTTATTTATTCTTCATTGGCCTCTAGAACCTTCACCTCGACACCAATTTGAATTTTGTATCGATGTTTGAAGGCTATGATGTGTACACTAGGACTACCTTCAAATTGGTCTCTTATGAGGAACTGATATGCTCGCGCGTTCTTTGTCTAATATCTTTTGCCCATAAACTGAATCATTTGTTTCATTTTAGTCATTGTATCAGTGAGCTTCGTTCATCGTGACGATTCAATTTGGAACAAAAATCCATTTTCCAATGTTCCATGGGTTGTGGTCAGCTGTTTTATGTAAGTAAATGAACAATTTGTCTTGATGCGTTAAACTCATTTTGTTCTAATCCCTTTGTCCAACAAAAAACAGACTTGTGTTACAAACACTCGCGTTTTTATTTAACGTTATTTTCGATGACGTTATTTTGGACAATTTCACCAAAGTCTGGCCAATCGTTCTGTTTGTATTCGCTTCTGGCATTTTGGTATTCGCCATAACTGAGATTTGTAAATTTGAAGAGTTGAAGTAAGTTCGTCGATCAAATTGAAATGATTGGAAGAATTTTTTTTAAAATTTATTCTGCTCGAATTACAGAGTGAATATGCGATATCAGAGGAGAGCTCGTCTAGATTTTGGTACTAAATTAGGAATGAATTCACCGTTCTAATGGCACCGATCTTCCACTTTATATTTAATGTTGACAGGTGGAGAAAATTTTTATTTTTAAACAAGAAAAATGTAGGTAAGTTTAAGTATCGGACAAAAGTTTGTAAGAATTTTATAATAAAAAATGTCAATCAGAAATGAGACAAAA
>JANTFA010137422.1:0-12829 GCA_026413405.1 Phytosciara flavipes
ATGGCAATTGATAGAACTAGAGAAACGATGATGCAGTCAAATATATCGAAAAATACATTTTCGCGCCCGAGGATCATAATTCGATGGTTTTCATGGTGGTATTTTCATGGACTGATATTTGCGGCCGGGAAAGGAACTTTTCCGGTTTCCGAATTTAGAGACAAAACATAAAATAATTCAAAATGGACCAACTTCTTATAATAACAAACGAAAATCATGATCTCAACATGGAATCGCGTTTGTCGCTTATTTCCCCTTTACTGTAATTGACGTTGACTTTGCAACGATATCAATAGGTCAATTGTAACGTAACCTAAAATGAATTCAATATTTTGAAAACACATAATCCCATTGTCTGGTGTAGGATGACAAAATGAACAGAGCAGTCACATAATTAAAATGGAAGAGATAAGATTCCACTGTTCTCTTCAATTTCAAGTTTGTTTTAAATTTTGCGCCTTTCGATGTAACTCTCTAACTTTTCTTAATCTGTGGCAAAAACGTCGTTTTAGCTGTCAGAATTTTTGGGTCTAAAAAGGTATGGTTCTATTTAAACACGAAATAGTGCCACTTGGTAGTTTAACCTGATTGTATGATTATTAGCATAGATGGAAATATGGTGATTTTTTCATATCGTTTCAATTCAATGTTCAATGCAAGCAAATATCCAAAAGCTAAATCGAGTAAACTACTGCTCGTTTGGGTGAAACAAAAAATGTCTAGAGCTTCATTCATCCCAACAATTTTTCTGAAGCTAGTAAATAAGCAGACAAAACGCCAAAGTTATGTTTTCGAATTGGCAATTGTTTGACGTAAGAAGGGACCAAAAAATATTCTGATAATCGATTGTATAAAAATGGAAGTTATAATGGGACATTCAATGAAATTCCGAGTGATGACAAAGTAATCAGAGTATTTTCTAAAGAAGCAAAAATATTATTCGAATTTTTCATATTTTTTGAAATATATTTTTCTCTTCACAGATGTTTTCCCATTGTCGTATTACTCCTTCCAACCAAAACCTACATCTACGTCACATTCAAATGCTATATAAAATATTATTTGCGATATAAATGGGAAATTGATTTTTCTTTTCGTTATTATTCTATCCCATCTGTAAATGGGCTTTTCACAGCGAAAATTCTATAATGTGCTTTTCATTGAATTAATAAAGGCAGGCGGTATATTCAACCACATCATGTGTATAGAATAGGAGAAAATTAATTTTCAGTTTATTTTAAGACAGTCCATGAAGCGACTTTTACTGCTTTTCCCGAAAATTTCATTTGATAGAACCGGACTCATTGTACTTCGTTATTGTCACAAAGCACTGCGAAAGAGCATAGAAGGAATTTCATGGAATGGCAGGAATTTGATTTGTTTTTATAATTATTGCCTTTTCATAGCTAAATGTATTTGAAGTACTCTAATTGATACGGATATGAAGGACGGATTGACTAGGTGGTAGCGTTCCACTAGCCTTCCACTCAGAAAACCCGGGAGGACCAACTCTGCAAAGGATTTTTCTTCAATTATTGACATGAATATAACGTTCCTATGCGTGCACAAGCTTTATCATCTGGGTGGTTGAGATGTTTGGTGCCCTCAACGAACCGTACACAGAAGAATGGCATGAATAATGCGACCTATTCTCGAAGAATTCTGCGTGCAATATAATCTGAGTCTAACTTTCGGCTAGAATTGGAAATCCTAAAGATCTGCTAAAAACTTATAGGCATGCTTCAGAATTTACGTTAATCATGTGGCACACACTCGCTTCATTCTACATTCAGTGATGGATGTAAGGGTCATAAATTATTCATATGTCCTCGCACTCAGCTACGTAACAGAAGAAAGAGGCTAGCGGAACGTTGGAGATTTATGTTTTAGGTCAAACACAACCAACTACAAACTTACCGCTAAACTCTGGTTGAGTAAGTTAAGTAAATGTAAGTGCTTCTGCTCGGTAAATGCTCTTTTTGGGGTTCCAATTGTTGATTTGACGAAGTCACTCGTCAAAACAACAATTTGGAGACAGGGGTGAAATGTACTATTATGGTGGTGTAATCACAGAATCTATTACTTCTTGTTAGAGTGTATGTTATGTAAGAATTCCTTTCATGAACATTGAAATATACACAGAAGCTTTGAATGCCTCAACGCTTTGTAAGAATTGATAACGAACTTATGAAATTAAAATTATCGCCCGGATGTATGCAATGACACAGACTCGTTGTGTCGTAAACATTTGTTTTGTTCTACACAAAGTTCCATCAAAACATAATTCTGTGGCCAAGAGTGAAACAAACCCAATTTGACCATTGAAGTTTGCCGGATGAAATTATTTGGATGCGGCACTTTTACTTTGAACAATGTCTTCTATCGATGACTTACAATAACAACAGCTTCTTTATACGGGTGGTAATGAAATTATTGAATTAATTCAAGTCTCGTCGTTAATTGCAATGATCTTAGTTTATGATTTATGTTTGTTGTGTCTTAAATTGGATAATTGCTTAATATTCACTCATAACGCAACTATTGTATTAACGAAAGAGAATCTCATGAAATATTTTAATTGATGTTTTCGTTTGAAAACATTCAAACAGAGTCTGTCGCAAATGGAGAGAGAACGGCAGTGTGTGTAAACCATAATTATCACTCAATAATGAAATTAATAAAGGAGCCATTCACAAATTGCACCTCACCCTCCCTAATCGTACGCCAAAATAATGTGGAGTAAACTTCAAAAATGTATAAAGCGTACGCTTTTGTCGGACCCCCCATCTCCCCTCTGTAGAGCGTGTGTGATTTGTGAATGATCCCCCAAACAACAACAAAAAAAAATGAAAAATAACCATCATCTTCTGATCGCTTAGCCAGCGATGCCTCTTCGGAAATCGGATCCAAAGCCGTTCTATTTTCAATACCATAATCATCCGAACTGGATTCATGACCAGATTCGCTACATTCGGTTGTGCCGTCATTGTTTTCATCGTCCGTCGAACAGCCACCCTCCGAGGCGGTACTGTTCGGACGCGATGAACTCAGCTCACTTGTAACGGATTCACGTGCCGATTTGATGGTAATTTCTTTTGGTGGACTGATATTCGAAATGGGAGGTTTTTTCCGGTTCCCATCTGGTATCAGATTCTTTTGCACCACTTTGATTGTTGACCTGGGTAGTTCTCTCATGGCGCGGTTTTTTTTTATTTCAAATTTCACATAAACTTTTATCGCATCGAACAAAATATTTTATCGTTATCGCAAGTGTATTATAACTTCGAACTGAGGATATTGAATTGAGATTTTATTCGTATTAACAACACAACATATATTTCGATATTGATTTATTTGTGTGTGGTATGAATTGTATGATGGCAAACACTCGTAGCACAAAAATTCACTTAACGAGTTTCAGCTACTCTTCCAGCACTGAGTTTTTTCTTCCTTCTCTTCTTTCATCTGGTTTACATTTAGTAAATAAAATTACCCGAACTACAAATAGAAAATTCTGTGTTTATTGATTTTATATGTACACACACCGTACATGAACGACGAGAGTACCTTGGGTATATTTTTCTTTTAATTTTACAACATCACTAGAACGCTATTCTTGCATGACTTTTCACAATTTTGTTATGTGAGTTTTCTTTTCTATCTATCCTTCGTTGCAAAGTTTCCGAGAGCATTTCATTTTGATGGTATCATTTTGAGATCAATTCTTCATAGAATCTGCTACGAAGTTGAACATAAACTTTTCAAATACGTACAAGTAATTACAATTTGAAAAGATGTCTGAACGATATTTACATGGATGGGCCTTTGTGTTTTGTGGGGTTAGTCGTGCAGTTAAATTTAATTACTTTTTTTAGCATTTCAACTAACATTTTGGAAATGGCAGGCCTATTGCGGTATAATCGTTAAATCTTTATCTTCCTTTGTTCAAGTCATCATCCAATCTTCAATGTGAATTCCTTAACTTCATTCGTGTTAACATGCAGTTCGTCTGTGTCGCAGGACACATTAAGGACACACAGGCAAAATTTAATCATTTACAGCCAGGCCTTTTCATCGTTTTTTCTTAAATTTCTTGGAATTTAACTGTCATTGGTACAGCCAATTCCATTTTATTTAACGTACGCAGCCGATATTTGAAAATGACGAAGACCACATTGAGATATAGGTAGGCCCATCTTCTAGCCTCGTTCAAGAACGAAAGTTGGTTAATACAGCCGCTCAAATACCAATATTGTTACCATTGGCTTGTTAAATTCTATGACATTTAAGAAAAATTAAAAACGATGAAAACGCCCTCTTTTGAATGCAACTGTGACTGCAACTAGCTAAGGTAGATGTACAGCTGTCAATAAAAGAACGTTTCTGCGATGGCGCTTTTTCATGCGTCATTTGCTCAAGGGGTATTTTTACTCTGTTTTCTATATTTTGCTTTTTGCCACTAGTGACGAAATGGATTTTCAAATATATTTTCTGTCGCTCCTTTTGAACCATTAGCCTTAAATGATGACGTCATTCAACATCAAAGTCCATAGTTACTTGTGAACCTGCTTGGCACGGTTGTTTCTAGCCAATTTCGCGGTTTGTAGCCCGAATAAAGTGAGAGCGATAAGCGAAAGTGGCCTAAAAACAACCGTTTCAATTAGGTGCAAGCGTAAGCTTTCATGCAAGGGGCCCAAAACTCGAGTTTTCGGTCCCATACATGTGCACTTCTTTCGGATCACTGATTTAAGACACTTTTGCTTGTAGTCCTAATTTCGTGCAGTGCACAACTCGCGAAATCGGTACAAAAATAACTATTTTCAACGAAATTGGGATAAACTGCCATTCAATTACGTTTATATTTCAAGCCATACCACGACGGTGTATATTTCGAAATAATTCAATTAAAAAGAAATTACAGAAGAAACTTACTAGCAAATTCAATTTGAAAACTTCAATGCAACACTTTGTATTGCACTATGAATATTGAAATTCTTCTGGAATTGATTAAATTTACTTTTATAATGTGACTATGTGAGGACTTTTGTTACCGCAGGGGCTTTAACGTTTTTCCTGGAAAGTTAGTGTGCATATTTAAGTGCCATATCAAATAATTCCATCCCGAAATTCTCTGCTGTATTTTCATACCTTTATCGCATAAAATTAGCTGAGAAGAGATTGCAAATATGTTGGAAGAATGTGTTCCGAATATTTTGTCTATTAATTTGCGGATATGGTACCTATACGTTTAGATAACATCGCATAACTTCACATTTTTGTTCACAAAATACTTTATAGTCTGCTTTATTGAACCTTTTGCGGACGGCTATGTCATCTGTTCAGCGATGATAAATAAAGTGTTATTTGGTGTTGTCTAATTTAGCAAAACTTAACATACGAGACGTAAAACAGAAGAAGATATTGTTGAAAATATGCTGGTCGTTTGTATAAGCGGTTGTTACAGCGAACCACTCCTAAAAACTAACGATTTCGTAGTATCTGCGTTATCGAAGTTATTCTCGTTTCGCCATTTGAAATAACATACGAAATAATGAGAACAGCTAAGCAAAAGAGTATAACCTAGATAAACCAAAATACATACGAAAGAGTTAGATTTAAGGAGTGATTCGTTGTTAAGAATTAGTTAACCTTTAACGGGTTGGCTCAGTGGTAACGTACTAGCCTTCCACCAAGAAAACTGGAGTTCAATCCCGATGAGGGACAAATTCTGCAAAGGATTTTTCTTCAATGTATAGTACAAAAGTAACGTTCCTTGGCGTACCCCCAAGCTTCATAATCTGGGTAGTTGAGATGTTTGGTGCTCTCAACGAATCGTACACAGAAGAACGACATGTATGACGTCACCCATACACGATGAATTCTGTATACAAAATATCTGAGCTCATTGTCAGCTGAGATATGAATTGGCGCCGAATAACTCTCTCTCTCCTAACGAACTCTCTCCCGAACGAACTCTTTCCTAACGAACTAACTAACTCTCTTCGAATAAATTCGTGTGTTGTGCTCGTTTGTAAATGTTATTCAGTCAGGGGGCGAAAGCCTCTTGACGGTATTGTGTTGTTATTATTAATAGATCCAATGGCGTAGGCAGGAGCGAAGGGTTTAGTTGTGCATACCAAGTAAATTAAATAAACTGAGAACCAATTTATGTTGTATCAAATGAAATGAAAGACTTCGCAATGAACAAAAGGGAATACTTTGAACAAACGAGGTATCAGATACGACGACGTCTCAGAAACACTGTATTCATCTGTTATCGACAATGACGACCGTAACAAGCGATTGACTTGGCGTACCAGTGTCTTATATACACAAATTAATGTTGTAACAAATGAAGTAAAAGACCTCGAATCGAACGAAAGGGAATACTTCAGGAAAAAAGCGAAGTGTCAGATTTGTCCAATATAATCGCGATAATTATGTCACTTCTGAAATGTTGAGCATTGGCTTATGTGGTCTATGATGATACCTCAGACCAATGTTAAAACAAATGAAGTAAAAGATTTGATGTAGAACAAAAACAAACTTTTGCCGTTTCTGAAAAGGTATAGTAACTGATCAGTGATCACACTACAAAAATAAGCGGAAGATATAATAAATATTTCAGCATTTAACGACGGTCTTAAATTTATTTGAGGTAAATACAAGCCGCCCTGCTAGTTTTTTCAGTTTAGCGACGAGTTAAATTTATCAGCGTCGATATATGCTGAAGGGAATAGGCCTAATGTTGATTAGTGATAGTATGTACAATCAAAGTAAAATCGTGCAGCTGCCATGAAGTGAGCGAATGTCTATGCCCAGCCAAGAAGTAATTCCACACATGAAAGCCGCCTTATCACCACAAACAATAGTTTCTAATTCATTAGTGCAGTGAAATACCTCAAAGTATCAACTGAAAAAAAGGTTTGCAATTCGGCCTTACTGTCAACACTGAAGTGCTGATCGGTTTGTGTACATTTTGATATTCATAGAAATAGAAATAGAAAAAGAACGATGCATTTCCAAGGTATGCCCCAATTCAATTATTTATTTGTAACGACAACGGACAACGAACATTTGAGCGTGTGATCAGGTCATCAATGACAGATTCATAAGTTCGTCGTTTACCTAATTGAATTGGAATAATTATCAGTTTGTTGGAACAAACATAATCTACGGTATTCAAATTATAAAATAGCGTAGGTTGATGTGTAAATTGATATTTCGTAGAGCATAAGAGTTGAGAAGAGTTTGAAGAAAGATAAAATTGTCACACAAAGCCATCTCTGATTTCGTTTTCATAATGTTGAAAATGATTTCCATTCAAGAAGTGACTTAAAAACAGCAAAATATCAGATAACCTCGACAATTAATCCACAATTTGGCCTTTCTATAAAAAAAAACCCAACAGTTTACTCGTCGCATACCGAATGAACACACAAAACAGTTTGAAATCGGAATACTAAACGTTGTTTTTCAAATACACAAACTGAAATGAAATAGCATGTTTGTCGGAGGAAGAAATGGTCGGTTCTTTCGAGAAAACAGACATTCTAAAATTAAATTTTACGCATCGCATGTATTCAAGCAAAATGTACAGACAACAAGCATTTCACATGGAAATTCAATTAGGTTTCAAATGAAATTGTTCTTTTTCTTATGCGGCTTCACAGAGTGTTTTGCATTGAAAATGAGTTAAACGGTTTTTAGGGTTGAAGGGAATGTCTCGTTTTTATTGTAATTGTGTCTGTATTTAAAGAGAAGACGGTACACTTAGTAGACGACTCGTGTCCTATTATAAAAAAAAAACGACTATCGTACCGTTATTGTCGCAATGTATTCCGTCTGTTAACATCTCGGAAAAATTGGCCCATGAAATCACAGAAAGTGTACGTGAAGCTGGTACAAGAGTTGTCGAAGCGAAAGCTGGCCAAGGTTCAGCGACAATAGCGATGGCATGGGCAGGAGCGAAATTTGCTGTAAAATTGGTGCGAGCACTACGCGGGGAGAACAGTGTTGTAGCTTGCGGTTACATATTGTCGGACATTTGCGAGACGAAATATTTTGCCCTGCCAATGATGCTGGGACGACCTGGTGTTCGAGTTGTCTACGGTCTACCGAAAATGAATAAATTCGAAGAAGATTTGCTACAATTGGCAATCACGGAGTTGAAGGGAGATGTTGAGAAAGGCATTGAATTTGCGCGGAAAGGTGGTAAAGTGGCTAAGAAGTGCACAGCATAGTTTCGGGATGCTTTGCAATCAAATGTAAATTTTTTGTTCCTCGAAAAAAATGCTTCTCGAGTAATTTCGCTCTGTAAATAAAGCTTGGAATGGAGGTCGGACACAAAATTTTTCGGATTGTTATTGTTACATTCCACCACTCGCTCCTAATGGTTTTGTTATTAAACACGCACGACGTAAAGTCATTTTAACGATTTTCTCTGATTGCTGGTGATTTTTATGAAGAAATCATTGAAGCTACGGCAAACAAATCTATAGGAATCGATGAATCCTCAACGTATAGAATCGCACAGTGTTCGGTAGTTCATTGCTCATTATTGTCGCCGTTGTCGATAACAGATGATTGGCCGTTTAATCAATCGAATATTTCCCGATTGAATCGTTCGGCAAATACATTTCGAATTGATGGTTTATGGTACCCTTACTGCTAATGATTCCATCAGGTTCGAATATAATTCATTCCGTTAAGTAATTGAAAAGAATAAATAATCCCGATTTCCATCAAACAAATTCATTAATGAACATTAATGAACCACCATCCCAGCAACGTGCTTCAATACAGCTCTTGTCAATGAAAATAATTTATTGTACGAACGATAAGTGTACACATAAACATGCTGGCTGCACATTCAATTGAATTACAAATTGGTATGCAACTTGTTTATTTCAAACATTTCGAATGCCATTGAAGAGGTGCAATATTCGAATTGCAGTGGTCGATTCTGTTAATTAACCAGAATCTCTTTTATAAAGATTAATGGGACCATAGTAATGTAAGATAAAATGATTCCCAAGCATGACTAGTCAGACCATAAAAGGAGATAAGCATACAATTCAATTATGGTTGTTCAATTAACCAGAAAGTCATAAAGCATATCTACAATTGCTACAAAACAAATTATCGCAGCATCAGAAAAAACGATAATTTCTTAAATGGAATCGTATTCTTTGTCTTCAGCTCAAATTTTGCAGAACTAACAAGCGTGAAGCACTGTATTCATCAAATCAGCCTTTCCTTTTCAATAACTTGAAATCTTTTATTTCATTCAACAATACAGACCACATCTAATCCCTTACTTTTGTCATCGTTGTCGATAACAATCACCTCTTATGGATGTTGTTCAAAAGTTTAGGTTTTTATTGCCATAAATGCTACTGGCAAGCAATAGTATTTACTAGCATGCTCATGCAAACCCATATTCTAAATGACTTTCATCGACACAAAATACTTAAAGTCATTTATACAATCGAGTAATAAATGCTTTTTTAGACACAGTGTAGATTGTCACACGAAGCCGCAGGCCGCAGTACCGAAAAATTAAACTTTTCATCACTCGTGACGAAATATACTATTTTCATACAACGACTTTCACAAAAAAGGCGGCGAAAGTTTTTCTTTTCGTCACTGAGCTTAGAAAAGTAACTCAACCAAGTGACGAAAAGTAACTTTCCTCAACTAAGTGACGAAAAGTAAAACTCTCGTCGCCTTTGTCGAGCATGCCTCATGCGGAAGTTGAACATTACATAGCAATATGCTCCCTGCAAAAAATATCCATTACGCAGTGGAACATTTTAGGCTCATTTCTCATGCATTTTTATGTGAAATTCAACTTTTGCATGTGGCAGGCAGTAAACCACACTACATTGGATGCTGCTTCGTAATTCATTGATTCGGAAATGATTTTATCACAAAAAAAAACACACTTTTCGACAAATTTAGTTAAACACCGTGCCTTCGGCTCGGATATACGAACTCTACACTGTTTGAAAAGACACACTTGTGCGTTTGCTTTTATCACAGAAAGACTCCTTCAAATAATGAACTACTTTTGCAGTAATCCAATGTAAACTACTATTTTAGGCATACGATGCGCATTGTCACACTCGGCTTCAAGTGACAATCTAAGCATCTAGTGCCCAAAAAAAGCATTTATCACTCGGTTTCATAAATAGCTATTTCGTTGTAAAATGATTTTTGTAACTTATGTTAACGTTTCAGAAACAACCAGTGCACATTACGATGTCTTTCACTTCTCTTGTTTTTACAATATTTTCAAGTATTTCATACAAAATCATTAAATTCAAAGAAAAACAGAGCTGATTAGTGTCGTTGTAATGTAAAAAATGATAAGTCGTGTTTCTAAAAGATTCAACATGAAAACCAACAAGAATGCAAGGAATAGTTTGTTACACAACGGAGGCTCGGAAATGCTGCTCTTAGCTGAGAAACTATTTTAAGAAGGCAAAACGAAAAGCGATCAGATTAGAGCAATTTCTAACAATCCATAAATATTCCATCAACATCACGAAGGCCCTTAAAAATAACTTTTCAACAGATTCAACAGATTTTATTAATTATAAATTACAAAATTAAAATCACTCGCGCACATACACACATGGTTCCATAATGGAAAGAGAAATACTGTTCAGTAAAGCAACAAATTCACACCCGTATTTCGTTTCAAGACTTTCGTTGTCGATTTTAGACTGTTTCAACTCTGGATTGTTCATGTTCGAAGAGGCTAAGTGTAGTGCGCGCTGTGTATAGGTATGTGACGAGCAAAGCATAACGTTCTTTTTCGGTACGAAATAATATGCGCGAACGATATAATAATAGGGACAAAGTCAATTTCGTAACAGAACTTGCGGTTGTGGTGTATAAGAAATCATGGTACAGCGATCGTATAGTTAGTTCATCCTTCGCAGGACATTAGAAATTGGTTCTTAGAACAAGTGGAAGAAAATGTTGTACAGCGAAATTTTGAAACGTTCAATGAAGCAAAGAAGTTCCCACACGTTGATTGTCGAGTCTACATTGAAGTTGGTTGCCTTGAATAGGCTGGAAGCAGCTGATAGCCACACATTATACCAAAGGTATTGGTAGAACTAGACTCCTTTTTTGTAGGAACTGCAGAATATTTACTGTAGAAAAAGCGGAGTTTTTACAAGGTATTTTTAGTCGACGCACGTAAATATGCTAAGAAATAAATTGTCCTAAGGTATGCCCCCAAAATGCACCAATTTTTCTATAAGTTCAACTTTGTAACGTACAGTCGTGTCCATGTAAAACTTCTGGAATGTATCTTCGATTTTACGCTGTTTCAAGATACTCTCTTGATGCTCAGAATGAAGTTGTACGTCCAAGATGTCAAAACTACATTGTCGAATGCTAAACGAGTGCATTCATCGTCTACAGTGACTGTAACTCTGATAATATGAGAGCAACGTGGTTTTCCGACATTTTGTTACTAGTCAACTAACAAGATTATTATGTAAACTAAAAGCTCCATTTTCTGCCTGAATACATAATGTACATCTGTAGCAAGCAGTCAACGACATTGTCCTGTGACTAACAAAGTATAAATCAAAACACCTTGAAATCCATTCATCTTCATTCGAAAGAGAATCACTAGTATACCAGATGAGGATCTATGAAGGTTGCTCTAAGAAAAGTCAAACCGATTTCGAGCTATTTCAAGATTCAGTTTGTTGGTCAGGGGACAAGGTCGTGGAATTTGCCATATATGGTACGTAAGCGGTGCTGATCATCAGCTATACCGCCATCAATAAATTTTGATCTTCAGCTGAAGTTGTCTTTTATGCAAAACGTATCGTAAAACTAAAGAAGTACTAGATTGGCTATGACAGGTATGACTTAAGAGGTAACAGTATTAAGGTCATACGACCGTTGACCATAAGAGTTGAAATTGTTTCATTTTCTCCATCCTCGAAAGACATAGACATTCGAACGTATGTCATTCTGCCAAAATCTACTAGTTCTATTAATTTTCTGTTGACAAAAAAAAAGATAGATTAAACATACATACGCTTAGAACCATCAGCCCGTATAACACATTATGCTGAATACAAAATAGCATAGCATTAACGATGTGTGAATGGAAATTGATTATAGATAAACTATAAAACTAAGTGCATAGATTGGAGCATTTGAGATTTACAAAACATACACAAAACATAATGAGAAACACAGAAAATAAACATTGACAGAGAGAAAGAGGAAGAGATGGATAGAGAAAGGGAGACAGAGAAAGTGTTGCTGAAACACTGAACATCATCCAAATCATTTAATAATAAAATGTAATTTTATTTATAGATTCATCCATTTTCCCTCCGTAGTCTTCTTTTTATGTTCTATGTTTTGCTCCTTTTTCTCATTTTCATTCGGTTAG
The DNA here is from genome assembly GCA_026413405.1 of Phytosciara flavipes. Classification (NCBI taxonomy): domain Eukaryota; kingdom Metazoa; phylum Arthropoda; class Insecta; order Diptera; family Sciaridae; genus Phytosciara; species Phytosciara flavipes. Next base: position 12,434 of record JANTFA010137422.1, read on the forward strand.
ATTCGAGTAATATAGAAACGCCTATGGTATGTGTGAAATTCGTTTTATTTTATATAAATAAATGTTGAACCAAATTCTATTATAGAGGAAGTGAGTGTAAACCCGTTGTTAATTTGGAAATATTTTGTTCGTTTAACCTCTTGCAGACGGCTACATCATCTGTTATCAACAGCGACGACAAAAATAAATCGAAAATGTGTGGCAGAACTAATGAAAGATTTTAAGGACAGGCTCGTTTTTTTAAACTCCGGAGCGTCGTGTCAAGAAAAAAAATGGCTATAAGCCAAACAGAAAACAAAAGTCCGATTTGGGTGAAGTGAGTCTAGTATACCGGGCGGGTGATTCCATCTAACGTCCTTTTTGAAAAGGGGTAGTCATCTGTTATCGACAAAGATG
>JANTFA010137423.1:0-12714 GCA_026413405.1 Phytosciara flavipes
CATTCGACGTCGTCTACGGATGGTTTTCTTGGATTCAAAGAGGACGAAGCTCAATTCGAACGGCCCAACATTCCCGGAATGCTGCCGACCCCATTGGTTCGCAAATCCAAAGGTGTCAAGTCGGCGTTCGTCAGCGAAGAATTGGACAATTTCATGACGGAGAATGCACTGGACAATAATTCGTATACCACAGCACCGCTGAAGAAGCGGCACGATGAGGCACTGATGTACGCTGAAGCTACACCACCGATTCTTTTGTGTCCGCAGCTGCCGAGTGATGTGGAGAAACCGAGAACTGTTGCTGAAAAACGACAACTGCTCGAACGGAAGGCCGACATTAAGTACCTGATGATCGAGAACGAATCAACGGTTTACAGAGAGTTACGGAAGCGTGCCCAACGTGCCGGTCCGGTGCCCAATTACACTCTCATCAGGAATATTCAACAAATGAACATTCCATTCACGAGAGATTGTTGGCGAGCAACGTGCTGGTAAGTTCCATTATGGGTTGTGTGTGTTGGTCATACGAATTTTCCATTTTATTTCCTTACGCAGGCTGAACACACCAAACGGACGTTTCTACTATCAAACAATCCGTGACAATGGTAAGGAAGTCAAAGTGATGGGTGGACGAGGAAACAACACCGTTAAAGAACTCGTTCAACTGAAACCGACATCGAACAAGAAAAAGTTCACCCACCAGGAATGTAGCAAGACGTGCAGACTGATCGGCAACATTAAAATCAACGGCCTCGACGAACTGATTACCGAAACGACGAACCACAATTCGGAATCATCGTTCACAGCCAAGAAGTTGAACACACTGTCCGACGATTATGCGTTCCAGAAGCCCGGCCCGTTGTCACTGAAAAAGCTGAATCCAATCAAATCGTCCATCGACGTTGAATTGGGACCATTAGAATTGTACAGCCTGCCAACCATTCAGTTGGAAGTGTGGCCAAAACTTGATCGTCCGTTACCCGAAGCCGTTCATCCGTACCTGAAATTGGCATTACCCCACGCAAAAATCACATCCGAATGGGCCGAATTCGCTTTGTCAACGCTGAAGCAAACCACTCCACCGCCCAGCCGACGAAAACGCAAACGAACCACAACCGAATCGTCCGTTGTCGTTGACCCCAATCGATCGTTTACCTTCAACATTCCGTACACGAACAATCAGAGTCGCATTTTGGTTCGGAAGCGACGCCAAATGGTTCCCGTCAAGCTGGCCAAATTGAATTCGATCAATGAAAATGAGAAATCCGAGCTCAGCTTCATGAAAGATGTTGATAAGAGTGATGACGTTGCGGTTGCAGTTGGTGATATGCTCACTGGCATGATCGATTCGGTGGCGTTGTCATTGTGTGAAGCGGATATGGTCAAAGATGACCCGGACATTGATTATGGGAAAGTCGATGGACAGGTGGATAGTGCTGATGGTAAAGCAGTCGGTATCAATGCGGCCGATGCAAAGAAGAAGAAAGAAAAAGCTGGGAAAGTTGTGTAAGTGTAGACTGCTTGCAGATTGGTCGTGCGGAGATTTCAATGTTTTCAATGTTCTCTTCCGCAGGAAAGAACTGAAGAAGCTGAACGCTAAGATCATTCATGGATTCGACGATTCATGGACGACGAAGAAAGGTAAGACCCACAATCATTTAATCAGGAAAGAAACCTAGAGGCTCAATTGACTTTTCTACTTGAACAGAGGAATGCAGAAATGCCTTTTGCCGGTACGGCTGCATTTGTGATAGCCTTCGTGGCGCCCAAACCTATTCATATCACTGTAAGGAGGTGAATTGCATGTTTCAATGCAAATGTCCGAGCAGTAAAGTTAACACCAGCACTTTCGTGAGTATATTTCCCGCATCGCATCCATGTACCACTTCCGCGCCCCCACTCAAACAACAAATTCTTTTCCATCTCCACACAGGAAAGTGCCGTTCATAACAGCGACATAAAGCAATATTGCGATCGCATGAACGCATCGCTAGCAAAGGAAGAGAAAGACTTTACGGCTACGGTGGTGGTGTCCGAAGGCAAAACCATCTATGTGCCAACATGGGACGAAAAGAAGAAACGACTGAAGAAAGTGCCAAAACGATTGAGCGATTGCGTTCAATTCGAAAGTGAGTTTGTGCATCGTGATTTGTCGGAAACGTTGCTGCACAAAGAGGAGACGCGGCAGCGTGTGATGAAAACGGAAAAAGTGGAACGGGCAGAAGATGAAGTGTTGATGACAAGTCGTAATGACATCGTCAAAAGTATGATCCATGTGAATGTGAATGTTGATCGGCTCAGTGTTTTGGACAATTTACAGCCGCTGTGTATGATACACGGATTGTACAAGTGTTTTTGCAAGTTTAGGGCTATCGATGGGCGTCGTTTTGAGTTTAGCAATTCGAAAATCGATGTCATTGAGCAGCCGGTCTATACGAAAAAGCGACAGTACACATTCGAACGGAACAAAGACGAACCGGCTAACAAATACATGAGCGTAGTATATGGTGGTGGCGACGACGACCTGGATTGTTCCACATGCCGTCGAGTACGTGTGGTCGACACAAATCATCACAAAATCGTCAATCGGGTTCGTTTGGAAACCATACGTCGGAAGATTAAGACAATCGAACGGGACCATCCGGAACGGAAACGACTGCTGGAGAATCGAATCAAACGGTGCATAGCTATGCCGGACGTTGGTCAACTGGTAACGATGACTGATTCCCGCGAAAATAAATCGAAAATTTCCAACGAAGAACATCAGACAATGGAAACGAACACACCCAGCCAGTCAATGGATGCTGATGCCAGTGTCAAGGATTTGATCACAATCGATGCTAATGCGCCCAAATATCGGTCAAGATTCAACAACATCATAACGAAAACGATGCAAGGAATTAGTCAGAAATTGAAGTCAATGACAACGTTACCCAGTCCGGTCAACAAGGCCTTCTATTACATGCAATGGAAACATTTCCTCAGTCACTTCAATGCGGATCGCATCTACATCTGGGAAGTTCAATTGAATACCAAAGAAGTGTTGCTGGTCGTTACGGACAAGAATATTATGCCAATCATATCGAATGCCATGTACGTCATCAATATAAAAGCGGTGTCGACGGAACGATTACATCTGCTGCCGAAACTGATGAAACTCGGTGTGGAAAATGAAGAAACGGAAAAATTGTCCGTTTTACTGTTCGGCATTTCAAACTATTGGCGAGTGCTCGGCTGCACGCATAGCAAAAACGATTTTATGCACAATCCAGTCATTGCAACGCCCACACCCAACACAAATCCCGCACTAGCATCCAAAATTGCGTCTCTATTCACCGAAATGGTCAAACTGACTGCACAGAACCGCTCGAAATCGTCGACGACACCTTCATCGAACATTTGCATTCGCAAATTGGACATTTCGAACATCGATAAAATTCAGCTACCCATTCCGGTCATCGAAGCGCATCGCTGGTATTTTATGCTGACCTTGGCCAACGATTTTACGCATATCTTCGTGCCGGCTTGGAAGCAATTCATCAGTCACAAGAAAATTGTGCTGGCCATTGAACATGCCAAGGAAACACAGCGAACCGTTCAATGGGGACCGAGTGATTTGTCGCCACAGTTGTACGTATCACACAAATCCGATACGAAAGTTTTCTTTGGTCCGATGATGAAAAACGAGGCGCTCAATTTGCAATTGTTACAGCAACATGAGAACAAAATGATTCTACGCGAAGAGTATCAAAGACTGACTCAACAGAAGACGAGTGCGAACGTAACCGTTGGCACGTGGCTGTATATGAAAGATGATCAGAAGATGGTCGTTGGGGACATATCATTGGACAATCAAAAGTTGCGAACGTATCCGCCTCAATCGAAAAATGTCACGCCAATGAAACCGTCAACATCAACGTCTCTGGGATTCATACGATTAAAACCGTCGACCGCTACCAGTAGTAACATGAAAGTTACGTTACTGTCACCAAAGTCATCGGAAGATCTTTTACCGAAGTGTACGACATCAACACCGATAGCATCAAGTTCAAGTTCAAGCAATGTTCCCAGTTCGGAACTCGTTCGTCAATTGTCACTTGGATTACGTGCTAGGCCAGCCAAAGTGTTGAATAAATCGAATCCTGAAACGGGTTCGATCAAAGTTATCGACACTAAATTGCTATTGTCGCCCCAGTTTCTTGCATCAGCGTCAGATGCACCAGCTTCAAACAATACAACTGAATCGGATCCAAGCATTGAATCCACAATTCAAGCGAAACCCATCACACTGTCATTCGCCCCTAACATGCAATCGAATGCAGATTGGAAAGACGTTTCGAAAGGAGTGCCGATACGAAATCGTCGATTTACTACGTTCGCATCGAACAATAAATCCACGTTGAAAAGGATCCTTCAGCGTCCCATCGTTAATAGTCCATCAGCAGCTGACAAATCGTTGACACCGAATGTCCAGGAGGAAACCATTTCAATCACAAAACCCAATCCACCCAGCATTCGAGAGCGTCGATACACTACCATCATATCAAATGACGACAAGCCAATGATTGTGAAAAATCCGTTCCATAGAGTCAGACCGCCGATGAACGTTAAAAATTTTGAATTGGTTCAAAATCCGGGCAATAAATTGACCCTCACACCGATTCCAGTGAAAGAATCTTCCAGCCAACTGATGTTTAACAGACCGGTCACAATCAAGAAAGTTGATGCGCCCGATTCAGTGACTATCCATCGGACTGATCGACTAAATCCGCTCAAACATAGGCCACTGTCACCATCCAACAAACAATCCATCTCAAGACCAGTAGCGTCTACATCATTAGCCTCATCATCATCAACGTCATCCGCTCCCATTGTAGTCGTTAAGCCATCCAATTTCAATTTAAATGTGCCGACAAAAGTGTCGACTGCGTCGATCGCCTTGGATGGAAAATCGGTTATTGTGAAGAGAATCAATCAACCTGCGCCTACATTCCGACTGGTTCCGTCAAATATCAGAAAAGTGCCGGCCAGGAAACCGGTTAAAGTTGAGCCACACGTCATCGATTCGGACGATGATGAATCATTGCCGAAACGACCAGCTGTCGGATCCGATTGCACTGTCAATGGGTATTTCATCAGTCAAGTACAGGGTCTGGGTAAAATAATGGCCAAGAAATTGTTCGCCAATTATTCACTGAATCTGCCTGGTGGCTCGAAATTATTCCAAACGCTCAAACTGTGCGTCGACTACCTGAATAAAGTGTAAGTGTTAACTGATCCGTGTGTGTGTGTGTGTTTGTCGACATCAATAGCTCAATTATTTGATCTTTCTCATACAGCTACCTGAAAGATAAACTTTTCGCAATGGTACCCGCAAATCTGGTGATCGAATGGAGATTTGTTGTCAACGATAGCAATCATTCGTCCTACACTCTTCACGACAACACCACCTTGCGACCATCAATGGTGAGTTGGATTTGCTTATATGTGGCAGATGGTGTTGCCGACCGGTCAGTACTAATATCATTCTCGCTTTAGGTTCTAACCGACACCGAGCTGATTGATTTGAACAGTAACTTCCACTCAAATGAACGGTTTCCGTTGGAGCTGCGGCATCATTTATTGGTGTTGCGGTTAGCGCATGCTTGTATGTCAAATTCTGAGGCACGTCACAAATCGGGCCTGGACATTGTACGAAAGGTAAGCTTTGAACGATGGGTTTCAATTGAGATTTTCGCTCAAATTTTTTTTTTCTCTCTTTCATGACGCCCAGAGTGAGATAGTTATAAACGAACTCAAAGCCGAGAATAAATCACTGGAAGATAATCGAAGGGCGTTGCAGATTGATAAGGATTTGAACATTTTGAAGTTGAATGAGTTGAAGAAGAAGAATGTTGTGGGCCTCACGGATGCATCATCGAGTGGAACACCGAAAACCGGGCAGACAGATGAAGTTATTACAATCGATTCGGATGATGATTGAGCACAGCTTCTTTTGTGCGTCGAAAGAGAAAAGTTTTTTTTTCTATTTGTTTTGAATGATGTTTGAACAATCATGTTACAGTCACGCGTTGCACATTATTAATTGTTACCCTCTTCTATTATTATATCAAAGTTTTGAATCGAATTAAAAAGCCGATGAAACTTTCGCTGTAAAAAATAACCACCGGAATTTCCGATGAACAAACAACAGACAAAAATGATTGATCGAACGAAGCCATCAAATTAGCTCAAGAACCGTCGAAGAGTGTGCCACATAAGCCAAGTAGTTCGTTAATTGTCCGAAATTCGGACTCCGAATCAATGGTTTCAAACGAGGTGAGTAGGACTGGTGTCATTAGCTGAAATTTGATTTAAGTTTGGAATGGAGTCAGTTTGATCAGTTTTCATCAGCGATGGATGGCAGGAATTGTCCTTTGTCAATTTATACTGCAAGCAATTTCTCGATAGAAAACTGCGAAGTTATGAATGACTGAAATGCATTGTTTTGGAGGAAAAAAGACCTGTTGCATTCAGATTTTCTATAAAATGGTGAGTAATCGACATCCATAAGGGACGTCCGGAATTCAGTGTTTTCATACTAGTCTAAAGTCAACAGAATATGAATTTCCAAAGTGACGACCGTCTCCCCTCCCGAATAGGTGAGTAGAGCATCAATTTAAATTCCAATGATCCGCACAACTATCGAGTTACAACTCTGTCTATCAACAATGAGTTTTGATCGTCTTTTATGGATGTTTCCAGTAAATGTTACTTTCTCCTTTTTGAAAATATCGAAAAACCAACACAGTATGAACAGGCACTTAACGGTTAAAAAGCCTTTGGGTCCTGCAGTGGTATATTATGCCAACATCAACAAGAAAAGTAGCTAAGTGTCTAAAAAATGTTGTCTGTTTGTCTTGATTGAAGCGGCGCAATGGTGTCTATAGAAGGCATGCATCTCAAAACTACTCTGCAACACTGCATCTTTCGCTCATTACATTTAAACTCAACCCTTGTTAAAATTGTTTATAGCAATTTCGAAAGTCCCGTTCAAAGTCTAATTTGAGAGACTGGAACTCTGAAGAAAATTTACCAAAATCAGGGGAAACTTGCTCGATATATTATGAGCTAAAAACTGGAAACAACTGTACCGCCTCACGGTTTCCATTACCAGAACAAAAACAACTTTACGAAAATCAGATGAAATTTACTCATCTTTCGTATGCATCATGCGTTTGATTAACGAGACATTTTGATTAATTTTGCTCTGTTTTTTCGGGTTGAATTTGATCTGTAATTCTTTTTGTAGGACTTGCATGATCACTGGAAGGTCATAGGTTGAAAGTCAGTAAATGAAAGACTAAGTAAATGTTTCTGCCATCTACACAACGGTATTGTGACCTGCGCTCACATATGGTTCAAAATGCTGGACTATGTATTGAAAGTTTGGCTGAGATGAAAATAAGCTGCATGTCCCTTGGCGTCACAAAGTTGGATCACATCAAGAGTGATCATCTAGTTAACAATGGTGCCCAATTTTAAATTAGCAGCTACGAGTTCGAAAACCTATGTGCCGTTTTTTGTCCTGATTCCAAATCACCCAAGGAATAGTTTCTAGGACGTCAGGATCCGGAGCTATGTTCGTTTTAAGTTAAATGTGAATTACATAAGTGTGAGCGAGACAACACTATATGAAATCGATTTTCTCGCTCACACTAATGTAATTCCCATTTAACTTTAAACGGACATAGCTCCGGATCCTGATGTCCTAGAAACTAGTTGGCTAAGGTTGTAGCGCTGACAGTTGAAGGTCAGATTGTTTACGAAGGTCAAATTGGCTGTAGAGGTCAGACAATGACATCTGAGGTTTGTGTTTAGCCCGGAAAACACAGAACGAAAGACGTTCACACCTTTATAAGATTTTAAAGGTCCCTGAACGCAACAGTTTGTATTTTAGAAACAGCCTCAATAATTTACGCAGATTATTGTGACTGGTTAAGTTAATATGATCGCTCGAAATGGCTGTTGTAAATTATGATTTTTATGACTAAATTGCTTCCTTAAGTTAAAACAGACTATATACAACGCACCTAGCATTTCTGCAGCTAGCGAAACGCCAACACCGAAACAGAAGTAATTTGATTTAGGCTCAGAATATGACGATTATGCCATTCATCACAGCCGAATTTGTGTGACGTGGTGGAATTTTTATATGAAAAGTTATGTGTCACCAGCGTATCTGATCTACACTACCTACTCAACTTTCATACCCTTGGATATGGAACAATTGGAATATAGTTTTGGTTTTGTGTTCTGTTCTGTCCAGTCATTCAATTTTTGTCTGACTTACTGCAGCCGTTTCGATTTTATAGAGTCGGTGAAATGAAATTCCGTGAAATTCTACAGATTTTTCATTACGAATGCAGAGTCTTCACAGCTGGTCATGTTAACTAGGAACAAAGTAAATGGACCAGTGATCAGAAGACACTAGGAATTAGAAGCGTCAAATATAAGAAACAGAATCTGAACGAGCGTAATGAGCGGCGAAGTGATGAAGCTACTAGTCATGATTCCATCCGCTTATTTTCTCTTATTTGCAATGAGAATATGGGGTTTTGTTAACATCTAACAAAATTATCAGGGTGAGAAATTGTTTTTTTTCACCGCTCTCTTCTGTAGTCATAAATAGATAAAGCGTGCGATTCATACGTGTTTCAAGAATTCCTATACATTTTGGATGCAAAGGGGATTGGATGGGTACTGTAACCTGTAATTTTGAGCGTGCGCAATTTGTAGCTGGCCCCGTTTGATTAAAGCCTAATTGAGTCCCTCGAGTAAAGCATTTTCTTTTGTTTCGGTAATCGTATCAATTTGCGAAGCCCAAATGCTTTCACTCATTTATGTTGTCGATAACAAGTGGAATGGCCGACTGGTCAGGGTTAAAAATCTAGTCTCACACCACAGAAATTAGAGTCAATAGTCTGACAATCATTGACGTACAGGACTATTGTTTAAGTAATTTTTTGTATCTTCTTCTTCGTGTCCAGTTTTTCACTGTTCAATTTTAAATTTTGTTTTCCGAAACAATTTTGATAATTTTCCGTTTCGAATTGTTCATTGAAACACTATCTAGTGATAAAAGATGAGCGTGGTCGTTTCACAGGTAAATTTTCAAAATTTCAAAATTGTTCACGTGCTTTCGGACCTCAAAATGGTTGGTTATGAAATGTAAAAACAAAACCTCAAACAAACAATTTGCCACCTCACATGTTTTGTTGTGCTTTCCGAGGAGCAGATTTGTTTTTATAGAAAATTCCTCCAAGAATCCCTAACTGAAACATCAAAGAGTACAACCATCCAATCAGTCCTTAATATGCGACTGTCCATTTACATAAATGTTATTGGGAACAATTTCGAAAATTGATAGAATGTTTCATTACTAACAGGAAAATTGTGCCCCAGTCAAGGCGGTGGTATTTGACCAATCGAAGACGGAGCATCACGATGCTGATAGAATCAGCGAAGAGAGCCTACTAGACGCAATTGCAAATGATATAGAAAAGATGCAGCAGCAGAACGCTCAATCGAATGGTTCTGTCGGATCCGTTGATCTGTTCCATGTTGATGAAGCGAGCTACAACGATTTGCGAAAATGGCTCGCGGATGGAGATGATAAATGTGCCGATTGGGACTATGTCAGTCCAGTCGCTCCGAAGATCAACTCACTGAATGCTGGGTTATTTCAAGTTTCTAACACCGTCAAACAGCCCGAAAACATACTGATTGGTGATAACATAACTGAAGACTTTGAAAAAATCACTTCGAGTGGGTACAGAACGGATTCTGGTGTTCAAGGTAGTTCAGTGGCACCAAGTGAACAATTGCGAAGTGAAACGGGTTCTGGTGTTCAAGAAAATTTCGTGGGACCAAGTGAAGAATTGCGGTTGTTGAAAGAACAGGTCCAGCAACAACAGCAGATGATTCTAGAACTACAGAAGCAGTTGAGTAGCTTGACTGCAATTCAACAGCAGCAGAATCGACAACTAGAAGAAGTAAAGACGCGTCAAGTGAGCTCTAAATTTATAAACTTTGCTTCACAATGCATCCACTCGAAATCATTCTATTCCGTAGGCTGCGCAAGAGTCAACAATCAAAAAAGCTGTAGGAAAGGGAGTGCAAGAGTCAGCAGATGAAATGAATTGTGCCTCCAATCAGCCAAATTCACGCCGGTAAGGACTGAGTTTGCAATGCAAACTTTGCATTCTCTCCGTATTGAATGTGAAAAATTGTATTTCAGACCAGAGATCAAACAGATCAAGCAGACTCATATGCGACAACGCAATCAAACAAGAATGATTACGCGATCGAATGACAAAGTTGCGGCCGATGCTAAACCGTCTCGTCAAATAAGAAAAAGTTTGCGACATGTAGGGCAGAATAATCGAGTAGACAAATCCGAAGCCTCATCACGAAAGGAGAAGCAGGTAAATCTTCTGTCATTATCGTCTCTATGCACAACCGAGCGTTTTTGAGAATTTTTTCCTTCACCTCTGGAATGTGTCTTTGATCGGGTGGCTGTTCTATCAGTTCTCTCAACTCACGACACTTGATTCAATTTTCTGTCGTTTTTCAATTCAGGTACGTTCAAGTATGCGTGTGAGAAGATGCAATGTCGCCGCTGAGAAGGATCCCATCGTTCGTGGCAGTAAGTTTCGCGTTTTGAATATTTTTTCCGCTGAAAACTCAGACGATAAATTCGACTGTTCTTCTCATTTTAAAGAATCGCAGAAGTATTCATGTTCAGAATGTGGCAAACAATTCAGTTGCAAGTCCCGTTTGGTCATTCATTTGACAATTCACACCGGTAAGTACGGTCAAACTCAACGATGGCCTTCTTCTTTACTTGAGAAAGAATTTTTCCGAATTGGCATTGTAGGTGAGAAACCATTCAAGTGTGGCCAATGTGGTCGTGCTTTCAATCAACCAAGCAATTTGAAAAGGCATCAAATGATTCATTTGAGTACGTAAAAAGACAGAAGTTTTTCCACCAAAAGAAAATTTCAAAAATTTATTTCATAGAAGAGAAGCCGTTCAAAGGTCAGATTTGCAATTCAGCGTTGAATCGAGAAGGCAATTTTTCTCAACATATTATGTTGACCCACACCAGTAAGTTGCTGATTACAATTCTACTCACTGACAATTTCCGATCTGGAAATCATAAACCATCTAACGAGAATTTCTATTTTAGATGAAAAACTGTATGTGTGCGATATATGCAAGCGGACATTTCGGCGTGGGAGTAGTTGGTCAAATCACATGCGCATTCATACCGGTGAGTTAATTGTATTCCGGAAAAGAAGATTCTGAAATTAAATTGAAATTTGGATTGCAGACAAGAACCGGCAAAGTCATTCATCGAAGCATCGAAGTAGTTGACTGATACCGAAAGAACTCTTGAATGAAGTAATTTCTCCATAAGGAGGCCGGTTCCAGTGAAATTTTTTCTTTTGTTTTTTCGTTTTTTCAAAGTTTGTTCGCGTACTCTACATCCGTAAGTTGCAGTTAGATTTATTTTAGTTTACGAACATGATTTTTGAATAAAAAGGTTGTTATGCTACGTGCGATACTCTGATCAATTGACAAAGTCTGGAGAATTTGCCTCACCTTACCAGAAGAAAACTCCTTCCTCTTCCTCATTAAGTCTGATGGCTCATAATCGAAGCTATGTGAAGTCGAACTGATCACACTACACAACAGCCATACTCACCGTATCAACAAACAACTTCATCTGATTTATCATGGTTTCCATGTTAAATAACGCGACCACTGTCGCTCGATTGGATACGATAGACGTGCGGCAAAGATTCACTGCAGATTTAAAAGTGTACGAAAATCACCAGCCTAGATTTGTGCATTCCAAACACAAACATTCTCAGTAGCAAGCAATGTCGCTCATCTGAAAATATCCTTAAATCAAGGAGCTTGATGGAACCACCGAAAATCTAATGGCCAAATTTTATTGAATCAATGGGAAGTCTATGTATTTGAAGTCTATGAGGAGATGTTAGTATTGTGTCCATATTTGATAAAAGGTACGCTCTGCCATGACTGGCCAGCGGTGGAAAAAACGTTATTTACGCAGAGGAAAGTTAACAGGTGGCGACACATTCTCTGTATTGACTTAATTGTTGGATCTAAATAAATTGGCCGGGTTGAAGACATTTTTGAACTATTTTTTTATTGAATAATAATGTCGAAAAAGCACATTTTTAATGGACAGATAAATAAAATTTCAAAACCGAAGTCGCTTTGTATCTGCTGAAATTTTCTCACTTAAATTATGGCACATGGCGGCATTTCTGTTTTATCATCAAAAGCAAATTGATGGAAGTCACAAGAAAAACAGTATGAAATTAAAAAACGGGGCATTTCAAGTTGAAAATTTGTTTGTGGAAGCACGGAAAAGTATTGATAATATGCATCGAAAATGGGGAAACTTCAAGGAAACCGGCAGTGTGTGAATCGGGTAATTAAGAAACAGACGTTTTTCTGTTGAGAATTCGATCAGGAAACATTTTCACTGTTAATTTTCTATATGAAACACCTAGTTGCTACTCCGATTATTATATCCCCTTGACTTTAGTCAAGGGTCTTACGCCAGAAAATGCGGGGTAGAGAATCTGACAAAATCGGATAATAATCGGGAAGTCTGGGTGGAGGGGTGGTGGGAGG
>JANTFA010137434.1:0-12712 GCA_026413405.1 Phytosciara flavipes
GCTGTAAGTGTTTGTTTGAACGACTGTCCCAGTAAAGTGATTTTCCCAAGCTTTTTACTATGTCGAACCCTTGTGCTAGTGGTTTTTTCAATATATTCCATTGTTTTTTCACTATTATTTTTCAAATTGTTTAGAACATTACTGTACACATACTTCGATAAAATTTGATATTCAACGTCCGTTGTTCCGTTAACATTTCTGATGAGCACTCCGTTGTTGCTTTCAAAATTAAAATTTGAATATGCCCATAACGGCCCAGACTTTCGAACACATTTAACTAGGTGAGTAACTAAGTGCACATTAAAAACCATATTATTGACACCGTAAAAATTTTCAAAGTTTATAACGAATGTCTTTAACTTTACTGCAGTTGTGTTCAGGTCAGTGGGAGATATTTTTGTAGTCAGTAATGTGTAAGTTGATTCTGCTAGCAACCCGAAGTGTTTTAAATATTTTTCTTTTAAAATTCCTTTGAGACAAGGAACTCCATAGAAAAGCAGCCATTTGTGCAGCTCGTTTCCTTTCCAGAATTTGTTGTCATCTATCGGTCTCGGATTTCTAGTGAAACTTCTCAGAGGCTTGATACACTTTATATTTTTGTCAACGAGTTCGGTTCTTTGTGGTGAAATGTAATAATCTTTAGAGTGGTTGTTCGAGTTGAACCATAAATCCGTCAGTAGGTGCATAACACCCTCTAGAAGATTGTGAAAATAGTCAATTGGATTTCCATCAATGAGGTCAAAGTCCTGCAAGGCAACAAGTGGAGATACACCCAATATTCCATTGATTACTTCTCCATTGACATAAAAATCATTCATCAATTTGAGCGTCTCTTTGTGTGTTCGTGCGGTATATTCATATTTAGGTATAACGGAATATTTACTATTATTATTTGTTGCGCCTTCCAAAACCGTTCCAGGATGCAAACAGTATGTGCAACCAAATCTCCCATTGAATTGTTTCATCTTAAGAAACTTGCATTTAGCTGGACAGTCAGCCGACATATGGAGCACCCTAACATTCACTTCAACACAACTGCTTCCACTGTGGACTTGTATTTTATCCAAATTGAGTTCGATCAGTTCATCTGTAAAAGGTTTCAGGAACAAATGAAAATCAGGGTCTTTGCCGTACCAAATTCCAGACAGTATAATGTTTTTCAGCTTGAATCGTTGACTTGGATGAACTTCGTTGATATAAAATTGTATGGGCCACATGCTCGACTTTCGTTTAGATTTAAAAACTCTAACTCCGTCGGTATTCATTGTAAGTGTTACTAATTTACCGTCGCCAATACTACGCTTTAGAGACTTATACAACTCACCATCAAAAACATCCGTAATGCAATCAGGATGCGCGTCTGTGTTGTATGCCAAAACATTGTTGATTTTGATTTTCTTCTCAATCTGTGCTCGAATAGGTATTTGAACGAAGAAATTACCATCATTCATTTTATCTAATGAAAGTATTGTGCTGCAATTCGGGCATACCGACTCCTCTTTCATTGTCTTTAATTGAAGTAAGTTGTCGTAGGTGTCAATATAGAGGTGACAACGTTTGCAATAAAAATGAAAAGTTGCAACGGTGCCGTTATCAACATCAAACATTTTCTTGAACACATACTTTGTTTTTGGTAGGCGTGACTGTTTTCCGATCATTGCATCGAACAGAGATAACATATCCTCTAGGGCAACCCAAGTTAATCGATGACGAAGAAAAAAAGATAGAATCATCAAAACAGCGTCAGATATTTTGCAGTTTAAGTTAGGGTGTATCAACTCATCGTTTATGTTTTTAAAGAAGTCATCGTCATCAGTATTTAATTCACAATCTTCATCTTCACTATCATTCACCTCGTCGTTCTCATCAATTATTTTTTCAATTTCTTCCACCGCACCATTATTTTCCGATACCTTTTCTTGAACTTCACACTCTTCTGAACACTGAGCAAATTCTGATTTTTCGTTTAAGGTTTTTTCGAAACTGCTATCAACACGTGATTGTTGCTCTATAACATCTAAGTCCGATTTTTCTTCAACATTTAACGCGTCTTTTTCGACGCCACTTAATTTCACTTTCTTCAACATATATTTTGTCAGATTTCCACTATGTGGAGAAGACGTAGGTTCTAAATATCTTTTATACATCGCGGCTTTCGATGAACTAAAATTTTTATTCCAAAGTTTTCTTCATAAAGCCGGAACTCAGGAAGGCTATTAATAAAACCTTTTTGTTCTGGAAGGGTGAACAGGTAATGACTTATACCATTTTTTCGATCATTTCTATGTTCAGGTTATCGATCAGTCTTCAAGGGTAAATCTATATCCTGAAAATACAGATCTGTTTAGCCTGAATGAGCAGAGTTTTTTACTCGGGCAAAGCTATAAGCCTGGAATTGAGCCCGATTTCGTTCAGATGCTGTTGGTTCCGACAAAGGAAGAACTTGAAATTGTCAACGAACTGGAGGATTACTTTTTGAGAAGACAACGGGCGCCCAAATCATGTCTGTTGGAAGAAGAGCCGAACGATTCTTCGTTCTCCGTAAAATTTGCAGAGCGGAGCTGTGATATGGAAGCATTAAGAGACAAAATAATCCAAGAAGGCAAGCAACGCTCTGAAAAAAAAATGAGCACAGTCGAAGGTGCAAAATCGCATTGTCAATCACTTCGTAATCAAATTGCGTTAATGAACCACGAATACAACGATTCCATTCACTATCCACATTTATGTGCTTTATGCCGATTGGTAGAAAAGGTAAGAGACTGAGCTTCACAGAGAACGCCTTTAATTTCTTAACAAATTGGGTTTGACAGCACGACAATTTAACGGTTTGATCTGCCGTGTAGCATGTCCCTTGAATTACAATTATAGAGACTCGGAAAGACCTGATTTGAATCAGAACCTGAAATTTCAATTCGACAAATTCGGTTCAGGTTCAGGCCAAGTAAACCTGACAGGTTGGTTAATCTCACCTGAAATTTGCAGAAGTAGTACATTTCGGGTTCCTAAAATGTTCAGGTCAAACCTCAGATCTAACCCATCCCGAACATTTAAAAAAAGAGTTTGCTCAGACAATGTGTGAATTTCTACAATTTTGATTAATTTTGTTCATTCAATTACAGGAAAAAAATTATCGCGTCACTGTGTATGAGGAACCATTACCTGAAGAACTATATCTCCAGCGTGCCGTTGTGTTTGAACTGATAATTCCTAGTTCAATCGCTTGTCTGCGAGACATCATTTACACATTCTCAAAAAGAATTGTTTCATCCGTCGTGAAAGCTGATAGCGATTTAAGTGGAATGTGGTCTGCTGATAACCAGCTCTCCCCACACCTTCAACGACAATTGGACTGGAAAGTGAATTTGGGCAGCACTGTCAGTCATTTCATCGATTGCCACTACAAAAACCTACATCCTGATCGACCGAAAGAAGACTTCATCGTAAGCAATGGCTACAATACTTACTACGCAGCTGTAGCAGGCACGATAACTTTTGATAGAAGTTCAAATTCGAAAATTAAGAAGGCCTGTACCTTGAAAGTGGAATCCGGCTCGCAATATGAATCAATGCAGTGGGCGATCGATGGGAATGCTGTAACACCAAATGAGGTATTGGCTCGACAATCACAATGCCACCGAAAAATGTCAACGTCAGAATTTGTGGAATTCGGCTCGCTGCGATGTTATAACAAGCTACAAATGCGGAATCTAATTAGAGCAACGGTACTCGGTACACTATCCTTCAAGAGCGAATCGGTTTTCAATTTGATTTGTCAGACGCTTTGGCAATGCAGTCCCCGTGCTAACAATAACGTGCGTGAAGCTCATGAAGATTTTGCGGACGCAAATTTCCTGTGCGAATGTCTCTCAATTATGGATGATTTGGTGGAGAAGCACAAAGACAATTGGCAATACAATTACATCGTCTTGGTGGCAATAGTTTTTGCTGTGAACGTGGCTGAAAAGTCCATCGATCAGCTGGTCCTGGAATCGGCCAGTGCTTTTATTCTGAAATGCCGGTCTTTTACCGAAACGTGGTCGCAAGACATCCAAAAAATCACATCGCAAATGGCGAACGCAGATCTTCCACTAAAAACCAAACTGACTATGAAATTGGTCGAAGTGAACATTTGCATGGCAATTTCGTTTGGTGCCCATACTCGGCGCAAAACTTTGACCACACCGGAACACCTGAAAAATTGGCTGCGAAGTGTAACAGTGGTCTACGATCACATTGACTTTATCAGAAAGAATGCTACGAATCAAATGTTCTGGTTGGTCCGGCGTGTAATCGAGTTAGGTGTGAGCATTGAGGAACACGTCGTCAAACTATCTGGATTTCATCAAGGCATGAATATGTTTCTGCGATCTCACTATGGAGGAGCTGAAGATTTGGATTTCAGTAATGACAAAGTATGGAAGTTCTATGGAAAGGCTAAGCAACTCTACTTTATGAAAGCCAAGAAGAAGTGCACAGACGAAGTGGTCACATTACATATGGACGTTGTCGTTGGAAATTTTCTAGTAAATGGATTCAAGGTATCGCGTCTTCCTGAAGCAATCGAAAATCACCCTGACTTCCTCAGAGTCTTTCCCTCAATGTCATTTGAGGCGCAACCACACGGTCCGAATGAAGCTATCACCAAGCATCAATACAATGGGTCGTTTTACTCGTTTATGCTGAATGAGGGAATGTTGACTGTAAAAGAAATCGTTGCTGGTACTCCAATTCGACGAACATTGATTCCATCTGAGTACTTGCCGAGTAATTTTCCACACAAGTTCGAGCACGGATTTTCACATTGGTGGAATCAAGACAACAAAACGCTGGAATTTTTCCCGCGGGATTGCAAACAACCGCTGAAAATCATGGACACCAAATGTGAACTTTTGCTAGATATTGCTGGTGGCCGTAAATTGCAGCATTTGGAAACTAGCCGCTTGTTAGCTGATATTCGCTGCCCCACATTTCAGAATATAGCAAAAGTTCTGAACAGATTGGAGAGTACGGCACACATTCACGTTTGGTTTGATTCTAACGACGAAACGTACACAATCGATCTGCCAAGAATGCGACTCTCCTTCGTTGTTCATGGACTCGGAACAAACAGTGGAATTACGATCATGTCACAGGAATATGAAGGAATGACAATTGCTAAGCAACAGAAACTAGAAACGCTGGTCGGACTGCAGCAAGGACTACTTCTAACTAAAGACTCTGAGAAAATCTTGCTAGTTCCTCATGGAAATGTCAGCACTGTGCAATTGAAAGGCGAAAATCACCATCACTCCGTTGTAATCGGAACAGACAATTTGTTGGAGCCTCCATATTTCCGTTACGATATTGATGACCGGCTGAGACAACTGAAAGCTGGAGAAACGCAGACCGGATGGTTTTATTTGGCGTACCTTCATGCGGTTACATCAAGTTTCATTCCGGATCCTTTCACAGGTTAGCACATGCACGCCACCAGAGTAGAGTAGCAAAGTCTCAAAAGTCTGAGTCGACCGAATTCCCAGTGTGGATTATCCTACAAAATTTTCCTCACAACGTCAGTGAGATATGTCTGACTTCGGTCAATTGAGGCTTTTGTGAAAACTTTTCTTTTACTTGGAACATTTGTATCACATGACCAATTTTTCAAAATCTAACGTCTTCCGCAGGTGTTACTGGAACTGAACGAGCATTTCAAGTGTTAACTTCCGGCGTATGCTTTCCATCAGAACCGTTCTCTGCAGCCACAGTAAGAATTCTTCATTTACTGCGAGGAGTTGCCCCTATGCGCACATACAAACCTAATCACCTTCAAGTAATGGAAACTGTTGATTGGCCATCGCATATTTCGCCTCTGGCAGCTCATGACGACTTTGTCGCTATCATTGATGACCTTGTTTACAAAAGCAACCGACTCACATTCCTATTCGACGATGCGGAACCAATTTCTCTCAAAAATAGGGACATTGGTTTGACACAGAAAGCAATGCTACGAAGATCATGCATCAACAACGGAATAAGTGGAAACGAACAAATTGCAAACGGTGAAATTCATACACCACCGACCGAATCTTACGCATGTGGAATCGAAGGTGTTGAGAGGACCGTTCAAATATCACACCTATTGCATTCAACTGTAGCCAAACTACCCACCAAAACTGAAGCGTTTGATGTTCTCGCGAGTGTTTTGCTGAAAAATGAACGCGTGTCCCCTGATTTCAACGATCGAGATATTTGCTCGAGAACAATGTGTGATTGGATGGCGGTTGACTTCAGTAATTCATGGCTGGGTATTTATGAGGCTGCACGAGGTGTCAAACGTAACAATCAGATGAACGAATGGATGTTCTTCCTATCGTGCCTAGGATTTCGACAAGACGACAGAGTTACCATTAGGCAACTGTCTATACTGAATGCGATTGCTGTTCATCATGAAAAATTTGCGCATATCAACCCACCAACTTACGATTGCTATGAATGTACATCAGAGTACGAATATGATGAATCACAAGTCACTAGCATCTTAACGAGCAATGTCAAGACTACCCTCAGCGCTTTTGCCAGATCTTGCGGAAGCCAAAAACGTTCATACGAAAACTCAACAGATTTTGAGAAGCGTATGGAACCATCGTATGAAATAGAGCGCAAAACTGAACTCGTAGCTTTAAAAAAAGCAATCAGAAATCAATGGCCACGTGTGGAAATTGATTCGGAGATTTCGGGAAGACCAGCCGCCAAATATTACGATTGGTCTCTTGCTCATGGAAAAATTGATGCTTTGTTCAACAAATGGTACAGAAACCGAGATCTGCGTTCGTTTCTAGTGGAAGTGGCAACGACTATAAATCGCTGTGTGACTTTTGTAGCGGAAGTAAATACGTCGGAACTGATATCAGCCATGTCACCTATCCCGAATTGTATCGACACAACGGCCCGTTCAACATTACAGGTGCGACTGGACGATTTCGTTCCACATAGCTTTGGAGATGGAGATTTGTTGGATATTTGTAAACGTCTGTTCCGTGGAAATTTGGATGGTTTCAATGCTGTCAAAGGTTTTTCTCGAGAAAAGTCGGAAAATTTTCCGTTGAAAGAATCTAGTGAAAGTCCAATCTTCAATGAACTCGTCAACGACCTACGCAGCAGCTGGGATCAGTGGCAATCACAGAAAGATCTTCCTGATGCAGCTTGTGACTCAATTTGGGACTGCATCAACAGATCGATAGAATCAAACTCAGAAATTTATTTCCTTTCCGACTGGTGTCCACGTATCGTGCCAACAACCTTACTCCCATTGATCTGCAAGTCATTTGAAAGTGGCACTGCAATGAGCAGTTTAACCACGCTGCTTGGCGGATATGCCATTACTATAACCAGAGAACAACAACAACATCGAATTGAAAGGTACCAGAGACAACAAAACGATCTCAACTTACTGGAAATGAAAAAGGAATCCAGTAACATTGGCCACACCAACTGGAGTCCGAAAGATCGTCCTGAATGGTTACTATTCGAAATTGAAAACGATCTACTGATTCGTCCGATTCAGATAACAGTTGCACATCAAATGGAATGCCCTGATGGTGGGAAGAATAGCCTGATGCAAGTAAGTTAACTGTCGAAGTTCGGAGTTTTTGTTTCGAATTTCGATGACAATTTTCATTCTCTTTCCAGATGAACATGGGGGAGGGTAAAACTGCAGTAATAATTCCCCTGCTGGCACTGTCTCTTGCTAATGGTTCACATATGTGCCGCATAACGGTCCTGAGATCACTGTACCAAATCAATCTGAAGAATTTGTCGCTGAAAATTGGTGGATTACTACTGAAACGGCGCGTGTACACTATGCCCTGTCGCAGAGACTATAAAATTGTTGCCGGGAATGTTAAAAAGATGATGACAGCATACCAGGAATGTTCAGATGCAAAGGGTGTTCTTTTGACGCTTCCTGAACACCGTCTATCTTTCGGCCTGAAAATGCATGAGAATGCGCTAGCAGAAGAAGATACTGATTCCAAGGCCATCGACAACGTTATAAAGTGGCTGCAGACGAATGTCCGTGACGTGTTAGATGAATCAGACGAAATTTTACAGGTAAAATACCAAATCATCTACACACTGGGTGAACCGCTTACGATCAATGCCGGATCTGCAAGATGGACGGTCACACAAAAGCTACTGAAGCTCGTCCCACATCGAATCGAAAGTTTGTTGAAAAGCGAGCAATTTGCAAATTTGCTTGAATTTAAGCCGGCGACTGCCAGCCACGAATTCCCTCATTGTCGAGTTTTTTCGGATTTTGCTTATGAAAAGCTTTGCACTGGCCTATCTGAAGATGCGATCGCAACTGGTCTTATTTCCGAACCGCCACCTGCACTAAAAGACATCGTTCTGAAGTTCTTGACTCAAGAAATTATGTCTGCATCTGACATGCAAATACTTTACGCAAGCACCTGTTGCACTAAACAAACACACATGGACACACTGCTGATTCTTCGAGGACTGTTGGCCTGCGGAGTTCTGCGATCATGTTTGAGCAAAAGGTAAAGATTTGAAAATTTGAATGTGACGTTGCCTTATGTCGAGCATTTTCCAGGTGGAGAGTAAATTATGGTGTGAATCCAACCGGACACAAATTGATGGCAGTACCATTCCGAGCAAAGGACGTTGCTGCCGAACGAGCTGAATTCGGTCATCCTGATATGGCGATCACATTAACTCTGTTGAGTTATTACTACACAGGACTCTCTGACGAGCAACTCGAAGAAACCTTTTCCCTTCTCTTCGAACTAAATTTTGCTGAAGAGGAATATCAGAGCTGGATTGCATTAATCCCATCAGCTACTCCTGGTCTTTCGAGTATCCGGAAACTGAGTGGAATCAACTTGCGTGACTATCGTCAAAAGTACGGCGTTCTTTTCCCGACTATGAGAAAGAACATTGCGACAATAGATTTTTGGCTCAACCAAGTCGTATTCTCAGTGGAGTCAAAGCAGTTCGGTTCGAAAATCGGTTGTTCGGCCTGGGATCTTTGCAGAGATAATACCACACATCCTACAACTGGTTTCAGGTAATTGTCGAATGTTTACGTAGAATGAACGTTGGTTAACATACTGCTCAATTTAGTGGCACAAATGAAACGAAGCTTCTGTTACCGCGTACCATTCAACAGAGAGATCTTCCGGAACTACTCGGAACGAATGGTAAAGTGCTGGAAAATCTGCTTCGACCGGAAAATGATCATTACGAAGGACTGGAACGACACATTTCTGCTGAAAAGATCATAGAGAAATTGGTTGAAGGGAACATTAGGGTTCTGCTGGACGTTGGGGCAATAATGCTACAGTTAAACAACGAACAAGTTGCCGACGAATGGATGAAGCAGTGCCAGGCAATAGACGCTGTCGTATTTTTCGATAGCAACAATCATTTGCTCGTTAAGAACAGATCATCATCCCGTCCCACCCAGTTTGAACTGTCTCCTTGGCGCAATCGCCTCGATCATTGTGCCATTTACTTGGATGAGATTCATACTCGTGGGACCGACTTGAAGATTCCATTGGGTACCATAGCAGTTGTGACATTGGGTAAAGGAGTACGGAAAGACACTCTGGCGCAAGGTTTGTTCAATCGAATATTAGCGAGTCATATCAGCAGCTAAAATGTTGAAATCTTTTTTTTCAAAGGTTGCATGCGAATGAGAAAACTTGGCGAAGGTGAGTTTGTGTGGATCACAAAAAAATAAATTCGCAAACGAGAACCAATCGATCGACCAAAATTTTGCTTTTCTTACTTTCCAGGCCACATAATTCGCTTCTGGGGATCGAACGAAGTACATCCGCAAATCGTAAAGTGTGCTGAGAACGGACGAGCACCAGGATCATATGCGGTGCTGAAATGGACACTTCAGAACAGCGTCAATTTTATGGAAGAGAATTTTGTCTACTGGGCCGGATCCGGAATATACGAACTGCAGAAGCAGTCGGCCGAAAATATTTGTGATGTCAATGAGTCGAAACTGCTGGCCCAACTTTGTTCGCAAAATGAAGTGTTGGAGCTGATGAGCATGTATGGATTGGAGAAGAGTGTGCTGAAATATCCCTGCATTGCGAACAATATGATCAGCTTAATGGTGGCACATTTACGATCATTTGCCAGTGACAGTCCCAATTTTCGTGAGACTGAAATTCGTCAAAATTCTGAGTTCATACTGAAACATCTGGAGAAATACGTGGGACAATTGGAGCGAACGAGCAATGTATTGGACGAAGAACAAGAACGAGAATTGGATCCGGAAAAAGAAACCGAAGCAGAAATTGAACCACCATCGAAAGCCACCGCTGAAAAACACAAGCTCAATCCACGTCTGCGAGAGTTCATAATAACCGGAAACGAATCTTCGTTCTGTTCGTCCGATCTTCTACCACTCCAGAAAGCGTTCAGCAATAGCAACCTTCAACAATACTGCAGTGCTGTGTCGTGGGGAAACGGACCAAAATTCATTGTAAATGCAACGCGGGACTTCGAGAGAACCGTAATTCAATCTTTACAGCCGAAGAGTGACGACTTTTTGCGTCCAGTAATGTGGGTTTACAACACAGTCAGCGAAGGAACAAATTTCGCAATTCTACTGAGCCCTTTCGAAGTGAATGAGCTGTGGAACGAGTTGAAAACAACTGCTACCGGAACACTACACATCTATGGACCGCAACTTTTCATTGACCAGAAAGTGTTACACGAGTCTGTTCCACTAATGGTACCTTCCAGACCTGAATCGCATGGACT
This sequence comes from Phytosciara flavipes, assembly GCA_026413405.1. Lineage (NCBI taxonomy): Eukaryota > Metazoa > Arthropoda > Insecta > Diptera > Sciaridae > Phytosciara > Phytosciara flavipes. The sequence continues at coordinate 10,783 of JANTFA010137434.1, forward strand.
CTTTCCCGCAGCGATGACAGCATCTCTGGACATACTGGCCGGAACAATTTATTTCACCGACGAGGCGACTGAACGTATTTACTGTTGTGTGGCTGGAATCAGTCCGAAGCCAAGACAATCGGAAGAAGAAATTTTGTTTCATAGCGGCGGAATCGTAAACTGTTTCATCGATCCGAAACTGCGGACCTCACTTCCGATGTTCAACGAAATGAGTGTATTCCAGGAGCATCCGGAAAGGCTGATTCGTGGAATAATTGAAGCCAGACATGGAACATTTTCCGACAAAAGTCATGTCGGAAATGTTGTGGTTAATGGTCGCAAGAACTTTGCTAAATAATGCCCAGTCTACCTTTATCTTTTGAGATTTTTTTCAGTAAAACATTTTTAATGTCAATTCGAACAACGACACTTTTGAGTTAAACCTGAATTTTTGTAAGAACAACGTCGGAATTAAATCGATCGAATTATACATTTCTGTGTCGTTCTCAATTTTTGTTTTCATTCTCAACAAAAGACGTTGCGGCGTAGCGCTGCTTTTGGCATCAACATATTTGGAAGCTGACGATAGACTTGTTTGCATTAGCACAGAATTCATACGTTCTTGTTCTTGGTGTGAGGTAGAACACACAACACATGGTGACATAGTACTCGCAGACTGTTGTCTGGCATAAGAGAAACATAATGAGAAACATAGAGCTACCCGTACGAATAAGGCAACACCTTAACACTGCTCTACAAGTTGTAGACTACTACACTACATCTTTAAACTCACCCCATGTTAAAATTGCTTGCAGCAATTTCGATAGAGTCGTATGATGTCTAATTTGAAAATTAAAGTCTGAAACGAATCCACCAAAATCGGATGAAATTTCTTCGAGATATCGACAAAAACTTCACCTTCACTCTACGATCGAGTAGCTCAACGAAGACTCACTCTATGGGCTTCTGGTGAACCCTTGTTGAACCAATCTTTCAAGTTTAATCGATAAGTTATTGCCACTAAGCCACTAACTAGAGACAGTTTTAGTAACATTTCTGAAAGAAAAGTTGATTCAACAAGGGTTCGCCAGAAGCCGAGAAAAGTTGCAGCTAGCATGATAACTATTTCTACAGTCTACAATTCTTGGCAAAATATATCGTGTGGGCAGACGTAGCAGCCAGCACCCTTCAAAGTTCCCAAACTGAGTTTTTGGTGAATGTTTACTAAAATCGCTCTCGTCCGGTGTAGTTGCACTTATACAATGAAGTTGTCGTATGAAATGACACTACAGAAGGTAAGCTTCATTTCCATATATATCATGGCATGAGATCCGGCCACTGCAAACGGCCAAATAATTTTAAAATGGACCCTTTTTTCATTTAAAATGGCAAATATCAGGCTGGTAGTGTTATATTCAAAATACGCGTCTTTTTAAGACACACAAACATATTAAAAGCATTTCCCCATTCAGCCTCATTTACTCGAGTTATCGGTCAAAAACGTCACGGTCTCTAGGTCCGAAAACAAAGCGAACTTTCTCAAACATAGTACTACGTTTTACTCGCAACAGTCCAACGAAAGAAACGAGATAGATGTATATCTTGACCCGATTCCAAAATGTCTGATTTTGTTCGACGTTTTCGCGATATCACTCTTAAACCAACAGTTTGATATGAGACGTGGAAAAATAAAAAAAATTTTCTGACAACTTAAAAGACAGATTTGGGGATGGTAAGAAAAAGAGAACCTAAAATGGAAACAGGATGATTATTAATGAAAAAAAAAAGAAATGAAAAAACGCGCAATTCACTTTTTCGTTTTGTTGTATTTAAATAAAAAAAAAATTTGTTTTTTGTTTTAAGATAGAGAGAGAACTTTCTATGAAATAAAAAAAACAACTTTTACTTTTTCTCATTCCATTCTCTTTTGTTTTGTTTTACTTTCATTTTT